>JAUTXW010000343.1:72500-180919 GCA_030620095.1 Kuschelorhynchus macadamiae
TACTGTAGCCCCTATACCATCCACAGCACCCTTTCCATGTGATGACGCAAAGACATTCCATTCCATTGCTCTTAAATTCATTTCTGCTGGTAAGAAGCACAACGAAGACATCGTATAACGGTTTTTGAACTGCGCAGCGCATCCGTCGCTAAACACGCATAATTTTTCAAAATTTAATACTTTCAGTTTCAGAAATTCTATGATTTTCTTTAAAAAAACATTGACAGCGTATCTATCATGTGAAAGATAGTTAGACACGATAGCAAACGAAAGTATATTGTTTGGACCCCAAGCGACGGCAGTATAGATTGTTACTTGGTTATGCGACCAATGCGCACTTTGAATTTCATCTTGTGCTGTAATTGAAAAGTTTTCCGCAAAGTCCATTTGCAATATGATTTCTTTTTCGCCAACGGTGCTTCTTTTCGAATCAAAATACTTTTGTTGGCTGTTTTTGATAAATACATGTTTTTTGAAAAAAGGCAGTTGATTTTCTAAGGTGGAAATAATCGTTTCGATGGACTTTTCAATACTTATTATTTCTACTTTTCCATTGATAGTTGCCCACTGTTTAAAAATTAATTCCACAGACTCATCATATTTCAGAGGCAGAACTGAATATTTTAAGTCAATGTCTTTACAATTCTGACAAATTCTTATCATACAATCTTCGCTTTCTAAGTAGCAAACGATTTCTTGAAGAAGCTCTCTGTGTGTTTTTGGGAACTTTACAGTTTTGTGCAATATATCAATTAAATAAAAGACATTAGCATGATACCTGCAGACACATACGTCATGAGGCATATCTGACAAAAGCATGACAAATTTAGGTCTTAGTTCATAAAATTTACTAATTTTTATCGTTTCCCCCGGATTCTCTTCTTTAAAAATACTAAAAGCTTCTAACACTGCATACATCATATGTCTTTTTTGTGCGTATTCTGTGCCATTTTCAGATTTTATTTTGATTTTATCCTTAACATTTGGCGAAACCCTGCTTATATCTTCTCTACAGAAAAAAATCTCAACTTTCCTTACTGTTTCCATATTCAGCTGGTTATACTTATTATTTGTTGTGACAGACTCAAAACACTCTGGATTATTTTGACCAATATCAAAACTTATGGTTAAATTCTTATCAATCGTTTTCAAAACCCTTCTAATGACCTCTATTTTCTTCTCTTTATGTTCTGGAAGGACATTCTTGATTTTTTTCAAATCTTTCCCCATAGTTTGAGGGGTCTTATAGGCCATATTCCCTTTTTTATCCAACCTTTGAGCATCTTTTTTTGCACGGTATTTTCTTTTTCTTTCTCGTTCCTGTTTTCTGTTCAACTCTATCAAATCTGTCGAGGACAACATTTTTTGTTTCATTTTTTCTCGGTATTTTTTGCAACATTCAGCATGTCGTTTACGGTATATCGACTTAAGGTTCTCATTTGCATTTATTTTCTCTCTATGCTTTCTGACATACTCTTTCACTTTCATTTTCCTCTTTTCATTTTGGATTTTCGGCATCCTAAAAATGGATAACTTCCTATCATTTCTTTCTTTTTTTCAATCCAAAAATCAATACAACTAAATCGCTCTGTAACCTTCCGTAGCTAGCAGTATTTTTAAAAAATAAAAAAAAAACATAAAAAATTACCTAAATACCGATAACACTACAAATAATTTGATGCTACTAAAAGCAGTTTTATTAAAATCTCAACTTTCTTTTGAAAACACTTTTATGAGCGTTGAAAATAAAAAATAAATATTTCTAGGCTATTAAAGATTACTCGCGGGACAAAAAGAAAATTATATTAAAAATATATTCTAGGCTTCTTAATATTTATCTATCATACTGTTATAACGAGCAAGTCAAAGGTTAAGAAATATCATGTTTTTATCCAGAGTTTCTATTACGGTCTAATTAAAAATTAAAAAAAGTATTGGATTCAGCTTACTCGCGGGACAAAATTTTGGAATATAAATAAGCAATTTTTAATCAGGTTCTACTTACTTTTTGCAAAAAAATAATTCACTATTTAAAAGCTTGACAGCACAACAGTTTTTGACGGGCACCAGTTTCCAAGCACTGCTTTTGTTTTTACATAGCCACCTGTAATAAACAATGCTTTTGTAATGCAGTGTGATGCGGGAACGGATTCCTGCAGTTTTTCGTAACATTTTAAAGTCACTAGGTAAAATTAGGAATATTTATCTAACATTTCATAAACTTTAACTCAATTGTAAACAATTATTCAGGTTTTTTGAATGAATGAATTTTTGAATTTTACTAAAAAGAGTAAGCATATCATGGAATTGCCCTCTACTACTGGAATGCCCAAGGGTTATCGCGTCGTTAGGAAAAAATAAGATAACTCCGGATTGTGGCACAGTAATTTCGTCAAGTTTGGACGTCGTCCTGGGGAGTGTTTCCTTTAGACTAATTAAAGGAGGGCTAGCGGGTGCAAATTCCTTTGGACTTTTTTGACAAGTGAATCTCTTTACCCCCGCCCGGGCTCTAACACTTTCAATTGTGCGCAGTTAAATGTAGAGGTCTCGCCAGCCGTATCTTCCTGGTGTGTAATACATTTTATGTATTACACACCAGATTTAGCTATTATTATAGACAGCACCTTATT
Organism: Kuschelorhynchus macadamiae; assembly: GCA_030620095.1. Classification (NCBI taxonomy): domain Eukaryota; kingdom Metazoa; phylum Arthropoda; class Insecta; order Coleoptera; family Curculionidae; genus Kuschelorhynchus; species Kuschelorhynchus macadamiae. The sequence continues at coordinate 75,131 of JAUTXW010000343.1, forward strand.
CAGCGGGTCTATTTTTATTAATAAAATATGTTGTATTTAATATTAGTTTGAATTGATTTTCTTTTCACTAAATATAATGTTGTTAAATTGTAGAGTTACATGAGATATATTTTTATTGCTATACTACATGTCGGAACTTTTAACACATTTTTTTAAAAGTAATGCAGCATAAAATATTTTATAATCAGATGTTGTTGACAATGTTAATTAATTTTAGTATAAGCAAAAACGGACGACAAGATCAAACTTTATTTAACCCAAGCTTCAGAATCTCAGCCTATTGCACCATAAGAAAATAATCGCACGGCGGAAAAATATGTTTTAATGAAAGTCCTTTTTAAATGCAGGTAAAGCAAAATTTGTATCACTTCCAGCAATCAAGGTGAAGAGAAAATTGCACTAAAGCACCCCCTTTTGCTGCAAAATGAAAGAGCATTGTTTAGTTTTCAGTTTCATGTTTCATATTCAATGAAAACGTGCACTTTAAAATAATGAACTACGTGTTGTAAGTAACAGTTTTAATCAACAAGAGAAATGTAATTTTTAAAATATGTAACAAGATTTTAAACTGGATATATATATATATATATATATATATATATATATATGTAAATATATATATATATATATATATATATATATATATATATATATAAATATATATATATATATATATATATATATATATATATATATATATATATATATATATATATATATATATATATATATATATATATATGTGCGGAAACCTTATCTTCTAGGGCCTAGTTTTATAGTAAAACACAATTTTTCATATCAAGGCACATACAATGTTTGCGCCTTTGTATATATTTTCCTGTGTTTTTTTTTAATAAAAAAAAATCATTTTTAGAGATCAAGTAAACTAAAATAAAGTCTTGAGAAAGCTCAACACAATGAGGAAAACGTTGACTTGATATGAAAAATTGTGTTTTACTGTTAACCTAGGCCCAAGAAAATAAAGTTTCCAAATATAAATATAAGGTTAAAAAAAAATTCCCGAATTATATATATATATATATATATATATATATATATATATATATATATTTATCCTAATTTTTCTTGGTTTGAGGTCAATACATTAACAACAAAATTAGTACATATTTTTAAACATATATTTCGTTTCTAAGGTGACGTTTCGACCATAGTATTGGTCTTTTTCAAACCTAAAATTTGTTTAGCACTATTTTTTTAAGTTTATAAAGTATTAAAAATTTAGGACTTACCATAGAACGTAAAATAGTTGACTAAAAAGTATACATAATCCACATATCTGACATATACTACCCATATTTAATTTACATTTTACAAATATTGTGGACGTTTATTACAGACAAATTACAAGCGACTGAGCGAACACTGTTATAGTAAAGATATATACAATTTATTTAGGTTGTTTATGTCTTTTTTGTCATTTATGGCGTTTTTGTTTTTTTGAATTTCAGCCATCTCAAAAAATTCTCTTTTTTTCAACTGAGGTTCGGATTTTAATACTTTCACTTGTTCGTAGTTGAAAGTATGTTTTTTGGACATCTCATGGTGTGTTAATGCGGTGCTGTTCTTTTTATCATATTTGTGACTTTTCAGTCTATTTTCTAAGTATTGGCTTGTTTGTCCAATATAAACACCGTTACAATTATTGCAAGGGATCTGATAGACTATATTGCTTTTTTTATTAATTGGCGTTTTCGATTTTAAGTTGCTGAAGTTCTTTGATAATAAGTTATAGGCTTTGTGACTTGTCGTGATGTTATATTTTTTAAAAAGGTTTTGAAATTGCTGGGATAAACCATTTATGAAAGGCAGAGAAATGTATTTTGTTTTAGGTAGATTTGATGTAATAATGGCATTTTCAGAATTATAATATTTATGTATTCTGCTTTTGAATAATTTATTTACTAATTTTTTAGGGTATTGATTTAGAGTTAATGCTGCTTTAGCCTTTTTAATTGCTCGTTCTCTGAATTCAGAGTCGGACAGCTTAATTGCCCGATCTGCCAGACCAATAATTACAGATTTTTTTTGAGACATTGGGTGACAGGAGCTGAAATTTAGGTATCGAGAGGACCAAGTTTGTTTTGTGTACCATTCCGTTTTAATTTTATTTCCTATATGATGTAATGTTAAGTCTAAAAAATTGATTTTGTTGTTCTCTTCGCTTTCAATTGTAAATTGTAGTCTTTTATGGTATTGATTAAATTGCTTTAAAATAATTTCTGTTTGGCCAGATGGGATTGCAGTAATACAATCATCGACATAACGATAAAAAAATGGTATATTAAATTCCACATTACTTAGAACAGTCTCCTCTAAATCTTCCATAACTATTTGGGCAACGACGCTTGATATAGATGCTCCCATAGCACAACCTTCTATTTGTTTATATAACTGATTTTCGTATATGAAATATGTAGAATTTAGTGTTAATTCTACTGCTTTAAGAAATTCATCTTGAGGAATATCTGTGTATTTTTTTATTTCAGACCATTTCTTTTTAATTATTCTGGTAGCCAATGAGATTGGAACGCTGGTATACAGGGAAACAACATCAAGCGATATCAGTTGGTAATTTTCCGGAATTTCTAACTGTTTTAATTTTTCTTTAAATTGATAGGAGTCTTTGATATAGTAATTATTTTTATGTACAATATTTTTTAAGATTTTTTTTAAAAAATTTGATAGTGGTGTAAACGGGGAATGAATGCATGAGACAATTGGCCGTAATGGGATATTTTCTTTATGTAGTTTAGGCAATCCGTAAATTTTGGGTGGTACACTATTGCGGATTTTTAGTTTTTTAGCAGTGTCGGGTGATATAAAAAGATTTTTTTCCCAAGAGTTAACTAATTCATTATTTCTTTTTTGATACTGGTTTGTGGGATCTTGTTTAATTTTTTTATATGTTTTAGTGTCATTTAATATTTCATTCATTTTTATGTTGTAGTTAGCAGAACTCATTAACACTGTTTTGTTTGTTTTATCGGCTTTTAGAACCTTTATAGAAGGGTTATTTTTTAAAAAACTTTTAGTTTTTGTTAAGTTTATTGAGTGTTTTTTATTTTTGTTTGTTTGATTTTTCAGTTTAGTTTTAAAATTTGTTAATATATTACAAGATTTTGCTCTAATTTCGTCTTTCTCTCCACCTCTCAAATGATTTATACCGTTTTCAATGTTACATAGTATATCGGTAGTTGGCAAAAGTCTATCATTATTTAATTCCGTTGCAAAATTAGGTCCTAAGCTTAAAATTTCCATAGCGTAATCTGGAATATTTTGATCTGTTAGGTTTTCTACTCACATTGATGTTGTTTTTTGTTGAGGGGGAGCTTTTTGCTTTGAAATTAGGTGGTATAGTTTATTTTTATTGTTTTGTTTTATTTCTTGGAAAAGTTTTTCAGTTTTTTGTATATTGTGGATTTTAAATTTAATGAAAATTGTATTTGGTAAATTTTCCATAAGGCGATTTTCGAGATGCTTGAATTTATTTCGTAAATTTGTTATGTTTAAAGTTGTTTCTGTAATTAATAAATTTAATGTACTTAAAATAAATTTTGGTAAGACAAACTGGTTATATTTACGTTCAAGGTTTACATTTTCGAATTTTATATGAGACATTTTAAGATTAAGAAAGGTTGGTTGTATATATATATATATATATATATATATATATATATATATATATATATATATATATGTGTTTTCATTCCGGGTGTACATCCGTTCACTACTGTCGTTCTGAAAAGAACAGTTTTGCTGACTTTTCGCCAAAATCACATTTGGCATTTTCGAAGCTTTCTTTCTCGCGTCCGAATAGACTCTCTATCTCTACACATTGTATTTTTCCATCCGTGAAGGAGTAAAAATCAACACATATATATATATATATATATATATATATATATATATATATATATATATATATATATATATATATATATATATATATATATATATATATATATATATATATATATATATATATATATATATATATATATATATATATATATATATATATATATATATATATATATATATATATATATATATATATATTTATATATATATATATATATATATATATATATATATATATATATATATATATATATATATATATATATATATATATATATATATATATATATATATATATATATATATATATATATATATATATATGTATAAAATTTTTAATAACTTTTGTATTTGTTATTATATATTATATTAAGAATATTCAGAGATATATTGATCGTAGATCGACATATTCAGAATGATAGAGATCCAAATTAGTTTTATTGTACAGGGCGATGTAAAAGATGAGTTTTGTTTAAAACGCTGGTAATAAATATTTTTTCTTACTTTGAGGTTAAGCATAAGAAACATCTTAAAGCCCTATATCTTAGCAACAAAACTGCTATTTTACTTTTTTTGCAATTGCAATAATATGTTTTTTATTATAAGCTGGTTTTGTAAATAATTAAAATTTATTAGGAACTTTAAGGTAGGCAAAATTTGAAACATTATAAACTGCTCGCCATTTGCTTTGCACATTTCAAAATTTTTACCCAAATTTAAAACGGAATTTTTCAAAAACTAAAAAAGTTCCAGAGATGCGGTTTTCGACGTTTAAAGGCTCTATCTGTCTAGAATTGGTTAACGCTGCCTCGGTTCAACAAAATATTCCTCCGCATAATATATAGGGTGTTATAAAAAATCGTGCAAATTTTACATAAGTTTACAATTTTTATTTTTGTTTAAATTTGGGCATTTTATGATATTCTACGAACCATTATCTAAAACCAATTTAACGGGTTTTTAATTCATTCATTTGTTTTTAATATACGGGGTTAATTTAATAATTTCTCAACATCCAAAAAAAATTATTTTTAACTATTCTCTTATTATTTAAAATGAATAATCTTTACCTAATTTTATCTTAAGTAAGATTGCGTTAATCAAAAAAACTACAGCTGTATTATACGGAGTGTTACACAATTTTTGAACAGTAACATAACAAAATTTTTGCAATTTTTTTAAAGATCCTCATCAATATAAGTTAAGTTAATTAGAAGCATATTATAAAAACCAAAGATGATGTATCAAAGTTGCTAAAAAAGCGGTTGAGACTACACTTTATTTTGTTTAGAATAATATATATTTTTTTTTTGTTTAAAATAAATATACTTTACATTAATGTTTTTCTTTTTGTTGTAAAAGGAGCTAGAGTAGAGAAATAAATACATTTTTTACACATTCAAGTAATTAACTAATTTCTTTAATTAAACCCTTTTTTTTTGTTTATTTTTAATTTTTTTTATAAATCTTTTATAGGAAAAAAAAACAATGAAAAAATTTTCAATAGCTTTTTTAAACGTCAGATCAATATCAAATTGTTTTAACGAATTGAAGACTCTTATATTGCAGGAAGATTATGATATTGTGGGAGTTACGGAAACCTGATTAACAAATGAGGAGGGTTCATGCAAAAGCAGACATGTCCAGTTATGACAAATTCGAGAAAATCGACAAAAACTGTTTTGCAAAAAAACTGATTAATTTAAAAAAAAGCGATTTGACTAGATCGATATAAAAGGATTCCAATAATTTATTAACGAAAGAGTATTACACAAAAACATTGTCTCTGGGAGATATTTTACAAAAAAAATTGGATATGTCTAGTTTTGCATGAACACAACGGATATGTCTAGTTTTGTTTGAACGCAGGGTGGAGATGTCTGACTTTGTTTGAATACAGTGAAACAAACTAATATGTTTTAATATGTTTTATTTTAAACACTACAGAACGAAATACAAATAATATTTAAATATGCAATTCCTTGTCATCTTCAAGGCAGTCACAGGTTTCATCATAATTTTCCTCCATTTCTTCTTGCTCCCCCAAATGGTCGGTAACGTCTTCCAAAATATGTTTAAAAAATTCCAACAAAGGTAGATTTTGCCACTGAATATCTGCGCTATTAAATTGTTTTTCCAAAAGTGTCATTACATTTTTCTTTTTTTCTGTCGGAATTAGGTTACCCATTGGTAATTCCTCTAAACGGTTATTTTCATTGCGTCCCCGTTTCGAGAAACTTAAATAGTTTTGTTGCATAACGTTTTCAAATCGAAAATATTGGCATCCCTTATACTTTATTATGGTATTTTTAGTGGACACAAATTTTTTTATAAAAATTCTCTTCAGGTCCTTAATTCCTGTAACTTTATTATAGGTTTTTGAAAGCTCTTTGACATTATAAAGAGTCCAGTCCTTGCCCAACTCTCGAACTGTTCCAACTTGGGAATAAATACTATTGTATTCATTGGGATTATGAATTACGACGTGCTTTTTAAATAGTTTTTCAGCACGACCAAAAACACAATCTGCTGGAAGGTACGAGTGTTCTCTTACTGGAAAATGTATTATGATTTCTTTAACATTTTGTGGAGCTCCATTTTTTAACCAATAAGCCAAAAGATGCATAATGTGGGAGTTCTTGTTTTGGCCCCCACAACCATCACAAAAAAGCCTCAGAAATTTTATATCAGTTAGATTTAGGGACCTAAGATGGGCTATTAGAGCTGAACCAACTTCTTTTGATCCGCGGCTAGCTTGGTTTTCAGACCAGGTATAGAAAAAAGGTTCTTTTGAATCAACGTCGACGCAACAAAGGGTGTAAAAACTGATCTGCCTTAAATAAAAGGCATCCTGGATAGGAGTTTTTGGTAATGGATGTACTTGCTGAAGGTCGAAACAAAAAGAAATGCTATTTTGAGGATTTTCTTTAAGCAATTTGTAAAAAGTGTTTGCTCTAATTTTGTGAATCCTTAATTCTGTTATTAGAGTGGCTCTATTCTCACCTCCTTGTCTTATGGCATTTTTCATATTGAGACATGTCCCGCATACATCTGAAGCCGGCGAAGAAAATCCTATGTTGAACTCTCCGTAAAAAAGTCTTTTAAACATCGATTTTGATGTTTTGAAATTTGGATTTTTGGCGTTATACATGTTAATAAGTTTGTTGATATTAAGGTCACACGACACATAAACCCGACATGACTTCCCTCTGTTATAATGGCTTTCACTCGCAGGAAGTTCCCGTAAAAACTCCCGAATTTTTTGCTTTTTTCCGCATTTTTATTGCCAAAACGATTGCCACCACGTCTTTCTTTTGGTACATCACCGTTTGTAATAATCTTGTGTATACCAGTTAAGCGATTCTTTGTAATGTCAAACACTGCTAAAAAAAAGTTTCTGCAAACTGTGAGAGTCTTAGTTTTATTTCCCCTGTATATGCGCAAAAAGTAAACAACGCGAACTGACTTGGTTTTTCTGTTTTCTAGCAAGACCCCTTCCTTAGGTCGACGTCTCTTTGGCTCCAAAACTGATACTAAATGACACAACTTCTGATCTTGGACTATTTTAGAAGGTTCCTGGTAAAAATTGTCTCTGGCTTTCTTTATATCGGGGGCCTTTGCTAAACTGCACATGTAAGCCTTCGTGTTGTGGTTGCAAGGCCGTACAAAACGCCTTAAGTTTGGATCATCATTCGAATACCTAGAATAATATTTTGAATGAGCATAATACAACACACACAACTTCTGAACACACTCTTACCTTTGCCTTTTTTCCTGTTCTCTTTTTAATTCTTTCTGAGGTTTCTTTCTGCTGCTTACGTTGATAGTACCAACTGTAGTTTCCATTATTATCATAGACAACAAACCACTTTACTAAAACACTCAACCCAACTGCATTACTTGTCTGGGTAAACCGCAAACTAAATAAACATATAATTATATATAACAAATAATAGCGACAATAGCGCACTCTAATAGGGACAACAGGAAATATAAATGCATTAAAATTGTGTGAGGATATGTCTTGTTTTGATATGAAACTGTAAACTTAAAGAATATTTGTAATAGGATTTGTCTTGTTTTGTTTAGTTTCAGATTTCATTTGGATATGTCTTGTTTTGATTGAACTCGGTAGGTTTAAATGGTATTTCATATAGGATCTGTCTTGTTTTGTTAGGATCTGATGCAAGCCAGCACTAGAGACTAAACCGGAGAATATAATTCCGAAAAAATATCGATTTGGGTTAAAAATGGACATGTCTGCTTTTGCATGAACCCTCCTCAAATAACATTCTTGATCAATTCATACAAATAAATGGATATAACTTTGTTAGGAAAGATAGAGGATCTAGGGGTGGTGGAGTTGGAATCTATTTACGAAGCTATCTAGAATATGAAACGTTAGCGGCTAATACAAAACAGTATATTGAACAGATATGGCTCAAAATTAATATAAATAAATCAGTGTATCTTATAGGAAACTTGTACAGACCCCCTGCTTCAAACTATTTAGATTTTTTAGACGAGTTCGAGGAGTCAATAGCAGAATATTCCCCAGTATGTGTGGAAATTATATGTGGAGGAGACTTTAATATTAACTTACTGGACTTCGAAGATAGTAAGTCAATATGTTTTAAAAGAGCAATTGATTGTTTTAATCTTAAACAGGTAATAAATTCTCCGACTCATTTATCTAAATCCTCTTCTACTTTGCTAGATCTAATCTTAATTTCAAACGAAAATAATTTGTATAATTCGGGCGTAAAAGACGTTTTTGACATTTCAGACCACTTTCTGGTATATTGTGAATTTTCCTTAAAAAAGTGTGAACAAAGTCCCGAATATATTCCAACTCGAAGTCTCAAAAAAATTGATAAGAATCTATTAAATGATTTGTTAAATATGTCACAACTGGACAATATACTTTATATACCAGATGTAAATTCAAAAGTTAGGTATTTTAATGCAGTTTTGTTAGAAATGTTTGACACTATAGCCCCTCTCAAAAATATAACTTTTCGTAAAAAGCAGGCTCCTTGGCTTACTGATAATATTAAACACATGTTATTACTAAAAGACAGGGCTCTTAGCAGATACAAAAAATCTAGACAAAACGCACACTGGAAATACTATAAAGACATGAAAAACCAAGTAACTAACGCTATAAAACGGGAAAAGAAAGCATATTTAGAGTACTGCATAAGTGTAAATAAAAATAATAGTAAAAACTTATGTTTTTACTATTATTTTTATGGTCTTATGGTCTTATCGGAAGGTGAAAGTGATGTTGACTGATCTTTTAGTCTTATCTCATTTTAATTTTTCGGATGCAGTTTACGGACCGTGTCTTAGCAAAATTGATAAAGATCGTATACAGCGCGTAAAAAAATCATGCCTTAGATACGTCTTTGGGATTAAAAAATATGAGCCTGTCAGTCATACAATGCAACTTGTAAAGTGGCTTCCTATGCACTTCAGACGACAGTTACATTCCAGTTGCCTCTTCCATTCTATAATTTCTACCCGAACACCACCATATTTATATAATAAAATAAAATTCCGTACCGACGTACATGCCTTGAATCTCCGTTTTAGGGGGCTTATCTCTCCAGCTCCACACCGTACCTCTATCTTTAATAGATCATTTTCATATAACATTTACAGCAAGTTACGTTGTGGTCGAAGAAAACACCCTTTTTAAAAAAACGTCAAAATTTTATTAAAAGGTAAAATACAAGATTCAAGATCAAGAGCAGACTAACAAGTGATTCAATCACCGTCCTTTGCTTATATTTATAAGATTTCCTTATCTGTAATTGAATTTGTCACATTCAGCAATATGGGGAACGTAACTCCTCCATCCCTTAATGGGCATATAAACTGGAAGTTTTTATGACCTAATTATTTTAAAATAATTAATTAAATTATTATATCATTTATTTGGTCAGTATTTCTTAGTTTATTAAGTTTTAACTTAGGCCATAAATACTTGTACAAAATATACAATATTATAATTATTAAAATTACATATAGTAAAATTGTCCATAAACTTGTCTTATGATAATATACAGTGTCGGTTAAAAGTTTAGAGGTTTCAATTTTTTGTTTATTTATTTCGTTTTGTAGATCATCAAATTTTTCCAAGTTTATAGAATTTGTTTTCAAAAATCTTATATTATTATAAATAGTTCGGTTTGTAAAATTGAGTTTAATATTAGGCAATGGCACATTTAAATATTCGTTTTTTGAGTTTTTATAACTTTTAAGTATTATATTATTTATCTTAAGACTACATATAGGACTTAATTCAATTAAATAAGTTCCGTTTAGTAAAATAGTATTTTGGGTGTTTTTACAAGTTTCCATTGCTGTAATATCTTTATTTGTTATTACAACCCATTTTCCTTCGTCTATATTTTGAATTTCTAGGCTGTCTATTTTTACAGGAATTTGCTTACAATTCGTGATATTATGATAATATTTTAATAGCTGCATTTCGCAGGGTAATGTTTGAAATATATTTTCAGAATGTATATGACTGCATAAAAATTCATTTTCTGTGACTTTTTTGCATGGATCATTCGAGTATCCAAAATTCTTATCATTAATTATAAGATAATTAAAGTTGGGTATTATTATTTTGTAATATTCGCCATTGGGTGTGGGTATAGGAAACTAATGGAATAAGGTATACTCTTCCTTTTCGACTAAAGGAATTTCTATAATAAAAGTAACTTCGCTATTTATTACGTAACCTTTTATATCTAGGATTGTCTCATATTTTAGGATATTTTCTAAGTTTGGTTCAAATGGCAATTTTTCTGAATTTAAGTATTTTTTAATCATTTTTATTTCTGATAGCAGTTCTTTAGGTTGAATTATAGTATTGTGAAAATTATTTAGTTTTGCAAATGATATAGCGATTTCTATATTCGCTAATGTGTCAAAAATATTTTGATATAGCATATATATTTGTGTTAAGATCATTTGAGTTCGGTAATAGTCGAAATCAGATATTTCTTGTAGTTCGATTTTGGTTAGTGTTTGTATAGTCTGATTTACTCGAAATTCTAGAATATTTTGGTTATGGGATATATTTTGTGATATTTCTTGAAAACCTTTTATAGAATTACTGAGTAAGGTCATTTGTTTGTCCATTGACAACTTGATGTTATTTTGGTTTTGTTTTAGAATATTTATTTCATTATTTATTAAAATTGCATCGTTGTCGTCTAGATTGCCTGTTATACTTTTAATTATACTTCCTAGTCCGTCAATTAGCCCACGTTTCTGCCTACTTTGTTTAGGGGGTAGTATTTCATTTATTTGGCGTAATATTTTTTGTTTTTGGTTATCAATAATTAGGAATTATAGTATTCCGTATTATAGTCAGTTTTATTTTTCAAATGTAATTTTAACATATTATATTTTAAACTCAAGGATTTATATTCCTCAATTATACCTTTTATATTAAACACTTGAACAAATGTCCAGTGATTAATTGTCTTCTGGGCGTGTCCTAGTTTGTAGGGTAAGATGCCAGGGTTCAGATTTAAGTCGTGGTATTTTGGTCTGTCTCCTCGCGTGTAGGACCATAATACTAGAAGAAAAATTAGCTTCATGGGCTTCTTTTTCTTTTTTCTTAGCTTAGGTCCTTACTGCTAGGCTGGTTTGGCGATTTTTGTCCTCCCCAGTGGTGGTTAGGCTGCTGGTTTGGCGATGTTTGTCCTCCCCAGTGATGCCTTGTGTGACTTGCTAGCTGTCCTGTTCTTATTCCTCGCCGGTTCCATAAAGTTGGTCCCGTGAAGTCGCCTTAGATCGGCACTGTCTACTTCTTATGAGCTCCAATTTTTCTCAGGGCTTCTTCGATTCGAGCACTCCTTCGAAGTCACCTTAGATCGGTACTATTTACTTTTTAGGACTCGAACCGTCGAAATACGTAGATTTTCTAGTGAATAAATTTTTTGAAAAAACCGTGTTTTTTGCACGTTTCACTATCCGTATGACTGCGCCAGTTACGTTGTGGTCGAAGAAAACACCCTTTTTAAAAAACGTCAAAATTTTATTAAAAGGTAAAATACAAGATTCAAGATCAAGAGCAGACTAACAAGTGATTCAATCACCGTCCTTTGCTTATATTTATAAGATTTCCTTATCTGTAATTGAATTTGTCACATTCAGCAATATGGGGAACGTAACTAGCATTTACAATAACGTGCCTCTATCGCTTAAGCACCTTAAAGTTCCAGGTTTTCGATCTTCCCTCAGACGTATCCTTGAAGCTACACAGGTACACAATTAAGTGTTATACTTTTTTTTTATAGCTAAAATTTTTCCTTTGTCAAACCTGTTCTATTGTATTCTGCATAATAAGCATTAGCCTATTATTATTATTATAATTATTATTATGTTTCTTCTTTAGTTTAATTTTTTTTTCTTCTCTCTGCTCCTTACTTAATAATAAGTTTTAGTTTTATTTTGTTTTGTTAAATGGACCTATATATTAGGAATGTTTAATATCCTAAGGACTACAATATAAATATCAGTTTTTACTGCCTTGTAGTTCTTTTTTGTAGTAAGTACTTTTTTTTTTCTGACTATATGTAATTTATTTATATATTATTATTATTATTATTATTATTAATTTTCAGACACCAAAGAAAGAATTGGCATTGACGCTGATGCAATTTTTATAAAGTTATATTTACCCAAACGGTTTTTTACCTTCTGATAAAAACCTTCAAGTTGCTATAGAAACGTTTGTTATATAGGCTTTTCTATTAAATTTAACTTAATTACCTGTGTGAGGATAATCTTCTGATAATATGAAGCCTTTAAACATCGAAAACCTCAGTCTTATAACATTTTTAAATTTCAGCCAATATCAATTTAAAATGGTTTAAGAAATTTGAAATGTGCAAAGCAAATGGACAGCAACTCCTAAAACTCCCATATGCCAAATATCAATCTAATCGTAAAATTTTAGCCCTCCGCCATATTGACGCGGCACTTTGTATTTTTAGTTTGGAAATTATAGTTCTATTAATGTGTATAAAATTTTGCTCACACAGAGATATTAGAAAAGCTTATATAACAAAGGTTTTGTATAGCAAGTTAAAGGTTTTTGTCAAAAGGTAAAAAATGGTTTGGGTAAATATGACTATAGTTTATAAAAATTGTATCAGCATCAATGCCAATTCTTTCATTGGTTCTGAAAACTATATTGATGAGGATCTTTAAAAAAATTGCAAACTTTGTTATGTTACTATTCAAAAATTGTGATCACCCTGTATAATACATATGTAGTTTTATGATTAACGCAATCTTAACTAAGATAAAATTATGTAAACATTATTAATTTTAAATAATAAGATAACAGTTAAAAATAATTTTCTTTTGGAAGTTCAGAAACTATTAAATTCACCCCGTATAATAAAAACAAATGAATGAATTAAAAACTCACCAAACTGGTTTTAGATAATAGTTCGTAGAATATTACGACATGCCCAACTAAAACTTGCAGAAACTCGGAACTTACGAACTTTTGTAAAATTTGCACGATTTTATATAACACCCTATATATTATGCGGAGAACTATTTTGATGAACCGAGGCAGCGTTGACCAATTCTAAATAGATAGAACCTTTAAACTTCCAAAACCGCATTCCTGTAACTGTTTTAGTTTTTGAAAAATACCGCTTTAAATTTGGGTAAAAGCAAATGGCCAGCAGTTTAGTTTCTGGGCAAAAATGAAAGTTTTAGTAAGAGCCTTATAAGAAGAATAATATCCCATATTTATCTCGAAAAATAGTACGAATATTTTCCGGTCACTTTGTAAAAAAAGAAAATTGAACTTCATTAATTTTCTGTATGTTTTCCAATAACCTATCTATTTAAAAATATGTACACGGTGTTCCAGCGAGGACTGAACAGGGACCTATTTTCGACCTCCCTTGTATTTTGGAAAAATTCTAAATAGCCAATCGATGTATTTTTTCTTGTAGAATCCAAAAATGTCATCGAAAAAATATTTGAACCAGAAACAAAAGAATTACGCTATGCATCAGGTGTTTTTTAAATGGAATGTATCGTTTTTTATACGATTTTTGGAAAGAGTAATTTTTTTTATGTCCGTTCTGATTAAAAGATTTGATTTTGCGATAGCTGTTTATATTACATTTTAATGTTATACAAACTAAAATTTTAGCTTCACCTGTTTAAAATATACGATAGGTTCGTATAGGTGATCAAGGTAAATGACGTTTGAATGCTTTGTCAATAAAAATTGACATTATTTTAATTATTGTCGAAGTCTTCACCTAAAAAAATATATATTTGACTCTGATCGAAATGAAATACTCTTTGGACGAGAGACTACAGATTGTTATGCTATTTTACAAGTGCCAAGAAAATGCAAGAGAAACAAGAAGAAGATTTATTGCAAATTTTCATAGAAATATATCCATCAATACAATTCTAAGGATAAAAAACCTATTTGGGGAAAATAAAACTTTACATGATAGAAAAAGAAATTCAATAAAAAATAATTATTAAATAATAAAATAAAACTACTAATAACATAAGCTTTCAATGTGACCGCCGTTTTTCTCGAAACAACATCGATAACCCCTTTGTAGCCTTTCTAAACTTGCTGTTACAATATGATTTTCCTGGTTAAGGCGGTTTATTTCATCGACAGTTTTTCCCATGATCTCTTGAATATTTTCGTTTCGTTGTCTGTATACGACGTTCTTCAAATGGCTCCAAAGAAGTGTATCCAAAACTGAGAGGTCGGGGCTATTGGGTGGCCAAGCATATGTTCCATTTCGCCCTATCCATTCGTTATGGCGCCGATTTAAAAATTGAACCACATCATGTACGGCATGAGGAGGCGCCCCATCATGTTTCCAAATTAAACTCTGATATTCTGCCAATGGTAAGTCTTCCAAAAAATTTTCAATTTCGTTTTCTAAAAACTCATAATATCTGTGCCCATTTAAAGTCCCGTTAAAAAATATTGGTGCCAAAATTTTATTGTTTTTTACCCCACACAAAAACAAATAGAATTCCTCCCTTGAAATTTAATAGTCTGGAACTTTTTTGGATTTTCAACGGCCCAGTGGTGACTATTATGTCTGTTGAATACTCCCGATGTTGTGAAAGTAGCTTCGTCGGTCCACACAATATTTTTGAATAAATCAGGGTCTTCGTTTTCTTACCGAATTACCATTTGAGAAACAAATTGGAAGCGAAGTTCTTTTTGTGCCGGTGTTAGGTGCTGAAGTGGAAGGATACGAAAAGGCCTAAATTTATGTTTGGCTATTTTGAATTTTTCCAAAATACAAGGAAGGTCGAAAATAGGTCCCTGTTCAGTCCTCGCTGGAACACCCTGTACCTCAAATTTTGTTAAAATTTTTGAACAAATAAATAAGTTATTCAAGTGGATATTTTATTATTATTTCATATATTATGTCTTACTATTTCATATAATATATATATATATATATATATATATATATATATATATATATATATATATATATATATATATATATATATATATATATATATATATATATATATATATATATATATATATATATATATATATATATATATATATATATATATATATATATATATATATATATATATATATATATATATATATATATATATATATATATATATATTTCATATATATATATATATATATATATATATATATATATATATATATATATATATATATATATATATATATATATATATATATATATATATATATATATATATATATATATATATATATATATATATATATATATATATATATATATATATATATATATATATACACGGTACATTTTTGATAACGCGAACCTTTATTTATTTTTCATAAAAAATTTTTATAAAGAGTGACTTTTTTTCGTATCTTTCAATTTTTAGTCCATTTGTCCTTAAAAATGTCATAACAATTTTCCGTAATTGTGTTGTTTTTTTTTAGCTGTAAAAATGTCACTGATCAATACCGAAGCTGACTCATTTTATTTAAATACATAAGGAAACTATCCAAAAAAGCTGCAATTTGATTAAGTCGATTTTTTCTGTCTTCATGAAGCACGTATAAGCTTAAAACCTTTGTATTTTTAAAATTAAAGAATCTATATGTTTAAAACAATAAATCACGATTTTTCAGCGAGTTCGTGAGAGAGTTGTACTGCACCAGTTGACATGATTTTTTTACAGAACCAATATTTCTTCCTTCAGTAACATTTCTGGACGATATGGTGAATGCGCTCCATATTCTTGTTCTTATAATTCAACAACGGAAAAAGCAGAAGGTCTGCCGGGCCAGCTAGTTTGTGTTAAAACACTAGTTTTATAACTCCGATATAGTACAATCCCCAGTTAGTTTTCTAAAGGGCGAGTGAGAAAAAAAATGTATTTTTGAAGTGACTATTATATATTATTTTTTCTGTTCTGTGCATTATATATTTCAATAAAGCATTATCTGAAAAAAATATTTATTTTCGAGCATTTTTAAGATGGCACCAAAGTAGTCGGTTTAAAATTCCGAATGATTTCAAATTCGAGGTGGCCATGGCAAAATAGAAAAAAAATTATGCAGCCCATCTTTCCAGAGATTGCAGGCACTTTTAAAGGATAGAACGGCCAAAATATTCTACCTCCACGGTTTTTATTTTAGACCCATACTACACCGTAGGTAATGTTATTCACCGATAAAAAATACGATTAGGGAAATGAATCATCCTTTGACTGTAAGACGTTCCTTGCAAGGATTTTCCTGGCACAAAAACAACCCGTTTAAAATAAGGAATAAGCAAGTCACCACATGATAAATGGAGGTTTCGGAACGGGCATTTGTTATTTTGATCTTGTTGACAGTTTACAGGTAAGGAGATATAATTAATTACATCTGAAATCTTGCCCAGAAAATACCCTTTAGGAGTGAATAAAATGAATAAAATCAATCTTGAAAGGATCACTGCTTATAATAGTCTTACAATGAATAAAATGTTTAAGGTTTGTATTAGAAAACCTGCAAGAATTACATTTTTTATTCCTTTGTAAGGAGGAAAAAAAATGACCGTCATTCTTTCGTTTTTGTCAGTCAAAAATTCTTATAGTTGTTTGGTTACCACTCTATAGACATTTTACAAAGAATATTTTATTAA
The DNA here is from genome assembly GCA_030620095.1 of Kuschelorhynchus macadamiae. Lineage (NCBI taxonomy): Eukaryota > Metazoa > Arthropoda > Insecta > Coleoptera > Curculionidae > Kuschelorhynchus > Kuschelorhynchus macadamiae. The sequence goes on from JAUTXW010000343.1 coordinate 92,212, forward strand.
TTTTATAAATTGTAATTTATTTTATTGTTCTTTATTAAAGTAAGGATTCGGTATAGGTCAGTCAGCTACAAGATGGTGTACAGGGTTTTCATTCATATTTTGACACTTTTATTTGTTCCATCATATTGAATTCCTACCAATACTTTACCTTTTTCTTTCTACCTATGCTACACTTGACTTGTGGGCATTATAAAATAAATTTAATAAGTAGTTTTTACATTGACACATACCGCCATTTTGCTACGTCATATTGAATTCGTACCAGTTTATGCCATTTTCACATCTAATTTTTCTGCAAAATCAATTGAACAAGATTTTTTTACATTGATATTTTAAAAATTTTATTTGACCGCCATTTTGTTTCGCCATCTTAAATTGAAACCCATATTGTGGGTCTTTACCTATTCCGCTGGTTCACTGATAATTCCCAGATATTAAGTTTCTAATTGGTTTTCGTTATCGATCCTCTTGTTGTTGCGTTAAAGTGGCATATTAGTTGGGGTTAGGATCCCGTAAAGAAACGAAAGCCTTTTTTAATATGTCGACGTTTCGCAACTTTATTGTCGCATCCTCAGGACACAGATTTTATATCCTACATGAAATCCATATTATCAGACCTACTCCGTTGGTCTGCAGATATTTCCTAACCCCAAATAATACACCACCCTAACAACAAGAAGATCATCCAGTCTTCCGGTTCGTCTCGTCGAATGCAGACCTCTGTGTTATTAACATAAGTGGTTCCACGTGTTCGGTTTTGCTGCTTTATTTCGGGGGGAAACGGGAGACTCAACCGCTCAGTGTGGAAATTAACGACCCCGTTAGAAAGGGAGCAGACGCTGTGAACGTGTGAGGCCTAGTTGTTCCTGCATTCTATCCCGTTCGTCTGCCGCAGTTCTACAGAGAATATTAGCGTAATGGCCGCTACGTGGCGAGACTGGGAGGGGTAAGGGGATAGCTTGAAAGAAAGGGTCATCTCGTGATATCAGTAGTACTCTCAAGGGGCACCTAGTGAACGCCTAGATGCATTTGAAAAATTTAAAGAGGAGATATTAAAAAGTATTTGAAAGATTCGGGGTATTCGGGAGCTTAGAGCTCGCCATCCGGATATCCTACCGATAACGTCTCCAAACTGGAATAAGGTGCAAGGTCGACTTCGAGGATCGCCGATTTAACGACTCTGAGTCCCGGACGGAGAGCAATCTGGCAAATGCCTTGTAGCAAAGCCAATAAGTCCTGTTATGTAACAGGATAAACAGAAATGAAGAAGAAGAAGAAGAAGAAGAAGATCGTCTACGAAAACCATTTAGGAACTTAATATCTGGATAATATCTGCGGTACAGCGTAGTAGGTAAAAACTCATAATACGGATTTCATGCAGGATATATAATCTATATATGTGTCCTGAGGATGCAACAATAACATTTCGATACGTTGACAATTTTAAAAATTCTTTTGTTCCTTTACTGGACCCTAACCCAAAATAATACACAACTCTAACATAACCACAAGAGGATCTTTAACGAAAAATATAGAAACATAATATCTGGGAAATATCTGCGGACGACCTCAGTAAGCAAAGACTGATAATATGGGGTTCATGCAGGACATAGAAACTATCTATGTGTCCTGAGGATGCAACAATAAAGTTGCGAAACGTCGACTATTTAAAAATAGACTTTTGTTTTTTACTGGACCCTAACCCCAAATAGTACACCACTCTAACGTAACAACAAGAGGTTTGTTAACGAAAACCATTTAGAAATTTAATATCTAGGAAATATCTGCGGACCAACGGAGTAGGTAAAGACTGATAATGTGGGTTTCCTGCAGGATATAGGATCTATATATGTGTCCTGAGGATGCACAAATTAAGTTCCGAAACGTCGACAATAAAAAAAACTTTTTTTTTTTCACTGGATCTTAACACTTTTTTTTAACATTGTTCAGCCATATTAGATTTTTACCAAAATATTACCAGGTCATCCTGATATAACCCTTAATTGTTGGTCAAATTTGAAGTCAATCAGATAAGTAGTATTTTAGCTATGTCGAAAACTGACAGACAGACCGACAGACGGACCGATAGAATTGATAAAATATGTTTTTTGGCATTTAGGGACGCTAAAACGTGAATATATTTAAAATCTAGAGGGTGAATTTTTCACGATTACAAAATTTTATCTGGCCGCAATTTCGTTCCGCCGTCTTGAATTAGCAACTAGTTTTACTAGTTGAGCACTATGTTACAATTAGTTATGGCACACAATTTGCAATCATTTAGTAGTTTCTTGTTTTTTATTTTGTGCCGCCATCTTGGATTCCTACCAAAATTTTACTAGTTGATTGCAACATAATACTTTAATTTTATGCAAAGTTTGGAATAAATGACCTCTATACCACAGTTAGCTATCGCACACAATTTAAAATTAATTCATTAAGTAGTTTTTTAGGCTGAATTTTTGAATATTTTACTAAGTCGCCATTTTGTACCGCCATCCTGGATTCGTACCAAAATATTACCAATTTATTCCAACATAATACTTGATGTTTTTTGCAATATTTCAGAAAAATTGGATGAGTAGTTTTTTAATAATAACTTTTTTAACATTTTACTAGGCCGCCATTTTGTTCGGCCAACTTGAATTAGTACCACTATTGTAAAATAGTTGATTCCCATACCACTAAGCAGTTTTTCAGGCTAAATTTTTAAATATTTCGTTAAGCTGCCATGTTGTTCCGCCATCTTGGATTCGTACCAAAATGTTAATTCCAAGATAATATTTGATGTTCTTGCAAAATTTGAGATAAATTGTATCAGTCGTTTTTTAATAACAATTTTTTTAACATTTCACTAAGCCGCCGTTTTGTTTCGCCATATTGGATTTTTACCAAAATATTACCAGGTCATCCTCTTATGACCCTTAATTTTTGACCAAAATTTCAAGTCAATCGGGGAAGTAGTGTTTTAGCTACGCCGCGAACAGACAGACAGATAGACAGACCGACGAAATTGAGAAAACATGTTTTTCGTCATCTAGGGACCCTGAAACGTGAAGATCTGAAAAAATCTCGGAGAGTGATTTTTTCACGATTACAATACCTCCATACGAGGGAGGTAAAAAAATATAAAAGTTTTAAGATTTTAAGATAGAAATATTGACATGTCTTATTTTGTTTAATGAGACACCCTGTATATTATTGTTTTATTAGATACATACATACAAGAAGAATCTTACACATTTTGTATACATTTGTCTCCGATAGGTAAAGCTGAACCTAGATCTCAAAATATAAATGAAAGCCCCGTGGTTCTAATATTTTTGATATGTTATTAGAAATGCCAGTACTTTGCGGCTGCTAAAAACTGTGTGACCTTCGTAGCGTACGATAAGCTACAAAATTCCCGCACTTCCTGCAATTTTCGACTTATAACTCCCCAGTGTATGCGATTAAAGGAAAATTATTTTATTGTTTTTAAAGTCGATTAACACCTTAACAATTTAAAAAAATGAGCAGGAAGTATACAATAAATTTATATAGTTTTATTTTAAGCACGTCCTAAATAACAACTTCTTTACCATTTTTTCAAATCTAGTTTTTTTGCTATTTTTTGAAAAAAACATTAACCCTGGTAAGGTAAACCACATCCTATCCACGAGGGTGATTTTTCCAGACAATCATCTTAGGCTTACTAGGCCTCTTGAAATAGAAATTCAAACAAGGGATCAATGCAAGGAAAATAGGACACCTCATCAAATTGACGTTCAATCGTGGTATACAGGCGGCTCAAGGATGGCCAGTGCCGGGTCAACCGGCGCAGGAATATACCGGTCGAATAATGGTGTCGGAGAGGCCTTTCCGCTGAGAAAACATACAACTGATTTTCAGGTTGAGGTCTATGCTGTAATGCAGGTTTCAATAAAGGAGGAAGTCAGGCTGGGAGCAGAAAATGAAATTGTTGTGAGATTAAAATGGGTCCCTGGGTATAGTTGTATCGAGGGCAACGAGAAAGCGGATGAGTTCGCCAGAAGCGAATCAACGCTCCAATTCTCGAGTCCAGAACTCTGCCTGGGTTTAAATAAACAGTACTGCTCGCAGGACCTGAATATATAGACCTGGCGAAAGACGAAGGCATATTGGGCAAGGACGAACTACTAAGGTAAAAGAAATGCTACCCAACCCATGCAGATCTAACGCAACTTGGTTGATGTCAAGGAGTCGACACGCGATTGAGGACCTAATTGGCATTTTGACAGGACACTGTAAACTAAACAGGCACATGTACCAGCTGGGGTTAGCGGACAACCCTTGTTGTCCTAACTGTGAGGCAGAAGAAGATACCTATCATATTGTTGGCTTATGTGAAAGGTGTGCAAGCCTATGCTGGAATACTTTCGACGTTGAGTCCTCTAAGGAAGAATTACAACATCTCGACGGGGGCAAGATGCTCTCCTCCTTTAGAAGGACGGGCCACCATCGTGGAGGAATGAGGTGGGCGAGATCGGGGTTAGCGAAAAGGGCCTTTTAGGCCTATTTGCTGTGCTTGTCCCCTTACCTTATTACTACTAATACTAAGGAGGTAAATCACATGGCTAACTTTTTTATTGTCATATGGCGTTATTTAAAAAAAACTCAATGTTTTTTCTAAGGTCAATTATTAAAAAATCCCTTCAATATGGACTCTACTGGTTACACTCTATCTTATCAAAGAAGACTCTATGCAATCCATCGAATGTAATTTAATCACATATACCTTACAGTAACATTTGTATGTAAGCATTTTATGAATTTAATCAACAGTTTCACACTTACATGAAACCTTCCTTAAATCGACCTTTATTTTCGGACACTCTGTGTATAAGTTAAATGGTTCTGTGTACAAATTTATTTAAATAAGGCATAAGTATTAACAATAAATATGTGGCATTAACCAATTATAAATTCGTACATTTCATCATTTTTGCCTAAAGTCAACGGTTTTTCAGAAAAATTGACACATATTTTTGTTACAAGCCAGTAGAGAAAAACTGCCAAGATCACACCTAGTTGGTAACTTAAACTTGAAAATAACAATGCACAGTAAAGACTGTTTTTTTAAAAAATACACCTTCTTGAAGATTTATATTTTTTGAATTACTTTCTTTACCACCCTGTTAAAAACAAAAAAAATTAAGGTAAAACAAACATTCCCCGCCTCTAAATCTCCATAAAACAACCTTTTAGAATCCGAAAAGTTTGTTCAAAAGGGATAGGAAGTGTCGGAATTACTGATATTAAGACCATTTGCAGTTACTTTCGACGAGCAGTCTGCATTATAAAGTTACCAAATATCTATATTGCCTTATAGCTATATTCACATATTAAGTATCCGTAAATGGTGGAATTTGTTACGAGAGAAGTTCCGGGTAAAGGCCAATTTGCCGATTCTTTAACCGACTTCAAAAAAAGGAGGTTATCAATTTGACCCTATGTTTTTTTTATGTATATTCATCGATTGCTCCGCGATGATTTGACCAATTTGGATGCAATTTCGGATTATTCAAGATATTACCAGAGTGGTCCCATAGTAAGCGTATTTAACATTTTTTATTTTCAATTATTTAAACGTACGCCGAAGCCAATATACATTGCGTTCACCATATCATCAAGAAAAAAATATACATGTTAATATTGTGCTCATATGGTTTTCGGGGTTTTTCCGAAATTTCTTATCTGTTTTAAATTAGGATTCTGAAAGCCTGTTTTATAAGAATAAGCGCCCGGAAATGCTGTTTTACATTCGTTTTTTTCTTAATTTAACAGGGTTTAAAGAAAGTAATTCAAAAAAATTAAATCCCCAAAAAGGTACATTTTTAAAAGAAAGGCTTAACGCTTTAATATATATATATATATATATATATATTGTTATTTTGAAACTTAACTTAATTAAGGGATGTTTTTGGCAGTTTTTTTCACTGGCTTTTAAAAAAAATACTGTCAATTTTTCTGAAAAACCGCTCATTTTAGGCAAAATGATGAAATGTACAAATTTATAATTGGCTAATGCCACATATTTATTGTTAGCACCTAATCCTTATTTAGGTACAATTTTTACAGGGAACCTTTTAACTTATACAGAGTGTCCCAAAATAAGGGTCTAACTAAGTAAGGTATTATGTAAGTGTGAAACTCTTTAAATTTTGGCAATTTTTGTAATATTAATAAGGTAATTCAATCAAAATTTCATATGCAATGGACCTAGTAGCTACTTATTTATTTTATTAGGGACCGTCAATATTTTAACCTACGTTTAGGTTTTAAAATTTGAAACTTTGTATAAATAAAACTAAAAAGAATGAAATAAAAAATTTTATAAAAAATTAGGAGTAACTCCAAAAAAGCACTAAAAAGTAAAAATAATATTTTAATCCACATTGAAAATTTGATTTGCGTAGTCGGTGTCATTAATGAAATTTTCAATGTAGAATAAAATATTATTTTTTACTTTTTAATGCTCTTTTGAATCTATTTTTTATAATTTTTCTTAAAACAATATTTAGCTTTGATATATTAATTGATTTACACCGCTTAATGACAAAGTCGGGATTTTAAGAGTATCTTGACCTTATGGATATTAAATTTCGAAATAAAAAGCTCTACTTCCAATAAATTTATAATGAAGATGCAAATTTTCCTCTTACACTATTTTCCGTCTAAAAAATAATATGACACTATATTAATATATCATTAAACGGTAAAAAGACGCCAGAATCAAGGAATTACTTTATTTAATTGAAAATGAAACCGCAATCTACCGAATGAAAAAGGTAAAAGGAAAGCAAAGAAATAAAATGAAAAACGATCCCAGGAACGGTAAAATTTTTAAACATGTTACGTCGGATATTTTTACACCTCGCCGAGCAGAACTACTTTCAGAGCGGGTGATTTCAATATCTTTGCAATACTCTTAAATATACAAAATGTCGCTGTTTGATGTTGGTAAGTTTACGATGGCGCATTTGAAAAATTGGTTCCCTTTTTGCTTGAACTCGACCCGGAATAAGAAAGTAATTGATACAGGTATTGAAGTCACTTGAGGCGGAAAGCCTATTTTCAATAACAAATAGCTTCGGAGGCTGAACATAAAAAGTTTTTGGTTCAGGTCAGATGGCACATCTTACGAACGTAATTTGCTGATTGAATATAAGCGGTTTTTGGAAACGTAGACATGGCGGAAAAAAACTGGAAAACCATTGCCTTTAAAAAAGTTATTTTTTGGTATATCATGTTATTATTTCAGTAGGTAGTCATATTGTCGTCTATATCCTTAAATTGAAAATGGTTAAATCCTGTTTTGACATATCTGAACATAATTCCTTTATAATTCCAGTGTTATAATTAGAAATAGCTTCTGGGGTGCATTTTTTTAAATTTCTCTTCAAAAATTTAATTATTATATATGTTTTAAAATTATCAGAGATTCAACTAATCTATTTAATATAGTGGGGATAAAGAATTTTAGCAATTAGAAAAAATGGTCATCGCTTTCTGTTTTATATACAGGGTGTCCCAATAGTGCGTTCTCGGTTGATATCTTGATAACGGGTAGCGATATAAAAAAAGTTCAAATACAAAAGTTGTAGAACAATACGAGCTTCATAACCTAAAATTATTTTAATTTATACAGGGTGTCTCAAAAATCTGTAGCGAAGCAAAGTTGTATTTTTTATTATGGGACACCCTATATATTTTTGCATATTTAGATTTTGATCATGATTCTACACATTTTTTGTATAACATGTTCTATATCTAAATCTGATAGTTTTTCTCATATCCGCCATTTTGTAAAAAATTATGAATTGCAGTGGCTTTTTTCAAACGATGTGGGCTTTTGGCTTTTTGATATAGGATTATGATTTTTGGCAGGAACATTAACAAAAGTATGGGTTGGCTTTCAACGTGGACAAAATTTGTCGGCGTTGTACAGGGGGTCCTAGATAAGTAGGATAAATTAAAAAAATTAAAAACATCATGTCTTCATTTTTTTAAATGGAATGTATAGTATTTTAATTAGGTATAGGACATATTTATAACGAAAAGTAGGGTTTTGGGTCACGAATAGTCTAAAATATTAAAATACCATATATTCCATTTAAAAAAATGAAGATATGATATTTTTAATTTCTCCAACTTATCTAGGACCCCCTGTACAACGCCGACAAATTTTGTTCACGTTGAATGTCAACCCATACTTTTGTTAATGTTCCTGCCAAAAATCTTAATCCTATATCAAAAAGCCAGCGGCCCACGTCGTTTGAAAAAAGGCGCTGCAAGTCATAATTTTTTACAAAATGGCGGATATTAGAAAAACTATCAGATTTAGACATAGGACATATTATACAAAAAATGTGTAGAATCACAAGCAGAATCTAAATATGCAAAAATATACAGGGTGTCCCATAAGAAAAATACAACTTTGCTTCGCTACAGATTTTTGAGACACCCTGTATAAATGAAAATAATTTTAGGTTATGTAGCCCGTATTTTTGTACAACTTTTGCATTTGAACTTTTTTTATATCGCTATCCGATATCAACCGAGAACGCACTATTGGGACGCCCTGAATGTGGATATGGAGGACTAAAAAACAAAAACAAAAAGAACATAATTTCCGAGAGCGTTCACTTTATACTTATTTCATTTTAGTTTAAGTAAAACGGACTCTTGGTGGAGGGTTTACCCCCAGATCTTCACATTAAATACGTATCTGTGGAATGCCAATACAATTAATCGAAATCAGGTTTTCTGTATTTACATAATATAGTATTTCCAAATTCTTCCTGCACCTGGGTTTCTGTAAAAGAAGGGGGACATCAGGGAGAACTTTTTGTTGAACGAGGTCCTTGTTAAACACTAGCAATTTGTGCCCACAATTAGCATTTTTACTTCCTGCTGACGACTGTTTTTCCGAACAGGCCACTAAGAAATCGCCAGAACCCCTGCAGCTTACCAGATCACCTTTTGACTTCTGAAAAGTTCTCTTGGAATTTTCATTTTCATTGCCTTCTTAGATTTATTATAATAGTATACGATACCAAATCACAATGGAGACGCCAAAGCTAATGAGATCAAATATTTCCCCTGTTGACACATTTGCGGGAGTACCACAATTGACTGATTAGAGCCCATTTTATCACTTTCAGAAACTGTACGCCACAAACACAGAATGATTTAACACCATATTATTCTTAGATATGGTAGGGTTATTCAGTCTTCCAATAATTGCTAAAGGGCATATGTTCGCTTGTATCAATGCATCATGCAAGCAAAGAGAAACACTGGTTACTTTTTAAAAATGATATTTTTAAAAGCTCATCATCAACGTACGATATAGGATCTATATGTATCCTGAGGATGCAACAATAAAATTGCGAAACGTCGACTATTTAAAAATGGACTTTTGTTTTTTTTACTGTATCCTAACTGTAAATAATTCACCACTCTAACATAAAAACACAAGGATTGGTAACGAAAACCATTTAGAAACTCAATATGTGAGAAATATATGTAAACCAACGGAGTAGGTAAAGACTGATAATATGAATTTCATGCAGGATATAGGATCAATATAATGTGTCTTGAGGATGCAACAATTAAGTTGTAAAATGTCGACAATTTAAAAAAAGACTTGTTTCTTTTTACTGCATCTTAACTCCATATAATACACCACTCCAACAAATTTTTTTTAACATTGTTCCACTATATTGAATTTTACCAAAATATTACCAGGTCATCCTCATATGACCTCAAAATTTGCCTAGATGGCAAACATATTTTTTAGCATCTAGGGACGCTAAAATGTAAAGATGTGTAAAACCTGAGTGAATTTTTCACGTTTACAAATATTTTATGTGACCGCCATTCTGTTCGGTCATCTTGAATTAATACTACTATTTTACTAGTTACTACTATACCTTAATTAGCTATGGCACACGATTTAAAATTAAACTGTTAAGCAGTTTTTTCTGAACTTTTAAATATTTTTTAAGCCGCCATTTTGTTCCGCCCTCTTGGATTCGTACCAAAATGTTATCAGGCGATTCGAACATAATACTAGATGTTTTTGTAAAATTTGAGGTAAATTGGATGAGTAGTTTTTTAATAATAATTTTTGGGTATTTCGCTAGGTCATTTTGTTTAGACATATTAGATTTTTACCAAAATGTTACCAGGTCATCCCCATATGACCCTTAATGTTTGACCGAAGTCAATCGGGTTAGTAATTTTCTAGCTACGCCGCGAACAGACAGACAGACAGACCGGCGGAATTGAGAAAATATGTTTTTCGTCATCTAGGGACCCTGAAACGTAAAGATCTGAAAAAATCTCGGAGAGTGATTTTTTTATGATGACAATACTTTTCTTTTACGAATGAAGCAAAAATTAACGAAAAGGTGGTCCCAATTAATTTATCATTGATATTATCACCTCAGTAAAATTTAAATGAATAATAATAATATCTCTGATATATTAACTACAGCCCTCGTTAAAAATACTTCCCTTTTACGAGGAAAGTAACACACAACCAACAAGGTGATTTCATGCCTTTTTCTGCAAGTCAAGGGTTGTATGTTCAGTTGTACCTATACAGCACAACAGCTAATTAAAGACTAAAGAGTTGGACTACATACTATTATAAAAAACACACAAATAATTCAAAAATAGGTTTTTTAATAAATAATATCGTCATCTTTTCGCAACGAGTTATAACTGGAAGGGATCTACATTTTAATGTGGGCTACGAACCATAGTCCTTGATCGCTCTGTCGACCCCAAAATACACCCTCGAGTGGATAAATTTTGGGTTACGGTGTAGTCTTTCGCCTCTAACAAGTGACATACCAGTTAGGAAGTGTCTTTCTAACCATACTACACCTCATCATCCCAAGACATAACTAATCTCAATTAGCATCTAACTAGCGTGAATGGGATGTAGATACATTTTGTCTCTGACTACAGCCATATACGATGCCTTAGATGTCTAATGCACAGGCCTATGGCAGGGCTCATGGTATTGGCAAGATTACGATGGCACACTTAAAAAAAATATTTTTCTTTCGAACTCCGCGGAGTAAGAAAGTAATTGAAGCACGTATTATATTCAGTTGAAGCTGAAAGCATGTTTTGTTTTTGGTTCAGGTCAGATAGCATATACAAATACAATTTGCTGATTCGGTCGCGATCGTCGTTTGAAATAGAAATCTAGTTGTGATGTTGGTGCACTTTGAGATAAAAACATATTACTATTATTATTCCCAACAAAAGTGAGAAGAATAGTGGAATTTAATGCCGCTCATGGTATTACCCAGCGGTTTCGGGGATTACAGGGTATTAATAATAATATTAATAATAATAATTTTATTTCTTCAATATAACCTGTGTACATCCAAAATACGTTAGTAATTGGAGAAAACGTCAAACCAATAATTATTAAACTAATTTGTATAAAGTAATATATACAGTCAAACTCTAACATAAAAATAACAAACAATACACAAGAATATATAAAAAAAGACAAGACACTCAGCATAAAATATTTAACTCAAGAAGTCTTGCACAGTATAGTAGTTCATTTTAATAAGAAGACTTTTTACTTTACTTTTCTATTCTTAAAGGAGCAGCTTGTTTTACATCATTACATATAAAAAATGTGCAACCATTATAGGCTATTTTTTTAAAAGCGTTGTCATATGAGAAGCAAGCAATAATAATTCTTTGTTTCTAGTATCATAATTATGTAAAATGTGGTTTGATTGTAGGTGGTTCTTATACTGATAAACAAATATACAAATTTTTAAAATGTAAATTCCTGCAACAGTTAAAATTTTATATTTCTTGAAATATTTTCGGCAAGAGTCTCTATAAGAAAGTCCACACATAATTCGAATTACATACTTCTGTAATAAAAACGCACACGTCTGAACCTGCTCCCAATTGATTATGCGATAGGACAGACGACTTTGTATGTTTGCATTATATATCGATAAAAGAACATTTTGACTGCAGTAATTAGATAAAGCTTTTGGTTGCGTAACAATTTTGCTTTAAGTTAACTGAGAGGTTTTCAATGTGATCCAGCCATGTAAGTTTTCGTCAAAATTTAGGCCCACGATTACACTTGAGTTACATGATTCTATGAGACAATTATTGTCAATTTGCAAATTGTGCAAGTGGTTTTGCTTAGTGTTTGAAAACACAATAAACTTTTGTTTTTGCTAAGATTTAGACAGTTTTTTTTAGACCAAATTATAGAGTTTTTATAAACAATATTGGCATGTGACACAACTGTTACACCTGATGAAGTTTGCTTCAAATGAGAAATCAAATCATTAGAATAAATTAGGTGGAGTAATTGCCCAAGAACCGAGTCCTGTGGCATTCCTTGCTCTATTAGTAAAGAATTACTTTTAGCCCCGTTAACTAGAACATATTGCATACGTCTATTCAGGTAAGACCTCAGGAGTTCCCCTGCCTGTCCTGTAATCCCATATCTTTCTAGTTTATACAAGAGAATGTTGTGGTTAACCATGTCAAGCGCACGAGAAAAATCCACAAACAGGCCTGACACATAGATATCCTTATCAACAGCGTTAACTATTGTAATTTGAAATTCACATAGACCACTTTCAGTACTACATGATTCCATAAAATCGTGCTAAGAGTCGCACAGTAGGTTATTTTTGTTCATAAATTTTAATATTTATTTCAAAAAGTTTGGTTATACTAGCTAACAGGCTAATCGGTCTATAATTTGAATAGTCATTTTTATCCTCCTTTTTATAAAAGAGTGGCCAACTTTAACTGTTCCGGGAAAATCACAAACTCAACAGGGATATTTATAAGAAAAGTTAATACTTTGCAAAAAACAAATTTACATTTTTTAGCAAATTATTGGATACACCATGATGCCCTGAAGCCCTAGAATTCTTGAGATTAGTGATAATATATAAAATGTAATTTTCACATACAGGTAATAAATATAGTCTACTGTTACAAGATGACACACATCTGCGCACAAATGCAGTATCGATATTATTGCTTATTGGTAAATTAGTAAATTAGTAAAATTCGTCATTATTAACAATCCTAATTTCATTTTTGGATTGGTCTTTTTTTTGTAAGGTCTTAGTCAATTGCCACATAGCTTTTGATTTATTGTTTGATTTTTGAATATGATTGTCATTTTGTTGTGTGTAAAATAGTTTTAATTTTTCTTTATAAATATTATTAAGAAGTTTGCTGATATCCTTATACTTTTCATCTTGTTTTGACAAATCGATATACAGTGTCACTTTATCTTTTAGGCGAAGTAGCTCCGGTGTTAGATTAATTATTTTGAGCCCGTATTTTTGCTGCCCTATTAATTTCTACTAGAGGAAAGCACAATTCATAATAATAAAATAACTGCCTAGAAAAGACCTCAAATACGCTGTTTGAACTGTCGCGAGAGTAAACATCATACCATTTTCTTCCCTTATAAACTCTATAAAGTTATTTATACTTTTATTTGAGAAATCCCGATTAAATTCATATCTGGGATTATTATTTAGTTTATCTGTTTTACAACCGAAGCAAACAATGGCTTATCGATAGTGGTTAAGAAATTATCAAAAAAAGTGCTTGGACTTGAAGTCATTCTAGTGGGTTCTAAATCAAAAGTTGATGTTAAGTTCATGAAAATTGAGAGCGATGCACTTAAAAGGTTCAGAAAAAGGTTAAAATCTCCACCAGGAGGTCTAATCTAACCGCCACTTTAAAGTCGAAAGAACTGACGCTTAAACAAGCACACTCAAAAATACCTTCCATGCAAAACTGAACAGTAATATTAGATATAAATCCGACATTTCTAAAAATGGCAACCGCTCCATTTTTCATGGAAGTTCGAGAACAATAGGAACAAAAGCTATATTAATTTAAAATAATTTGATTTAATTGTTTATCTGTGTGCCAGTATTCAGTGAACAACAAAAGGTCACAAGGATTATCTTGTAGTTTAACAGTCAGTTGAAGAACTTTATTGGACAAACATTGTATGTTCTGGTGTTTGAGGGATTTTGTAGGTTTTAAAAGTTATTTACACAAATACTTGTCCTGATAGAAATGATCGATATTTATTAATTTTCATTTCTGGGAACGGAACTGCAGAAATTTGCAGACGTGACTTATACAAGAGTTAAAGACTTCTGTGTAGTTTTTATTTAAAGGTTTGAGCCGGTAACGCATATCTTTAATATTTCTTAAATACGATTATTGCGGAAACCCTTAATAAGTGCAGAAGCAAGTAGTGAGTGTTGTGCAAACTTGAAACTATATAGAAAAGTTAAGAAAGTGTCCTATGCCAGTAAAACTAAAAATAATTGAGCTGAAAAGTAAAAATTAATTAAACTTACATAAACACAAAACTTTTAAAATATTGAATATCTTCTTAAAAGTTTGAGGCATGACACGTCATCAGACTTGAAGTATAGCCTCAAGCCTTTAAAAAAATATTAAATTTTTTAAAAGTTCTGTGTTTATGAAAGTTTAATTATTTTTTACTTTTTAGTTCAGTTTATAACTAAAATTTTTAAAAAAAATTTTATTTTATTTTGTATTTTTAGCATTATTTTTTTCGCACCTTGTATAAGACATTGAGGATTTGATACCATATTATTGTATTGTCATAGAGTTTATGCATGTATACCAAATCTCAGTCAATTCCGATATCGGGAACTGTTTTTTTTTTTTTACTTTTAAGCATTTTTTTTAACTACCCTGTATAAAGACATTCACGATTGAATGCCATAATATTGTATTGTCATTGGAGTTGTCTACGTATGTATGGAACTAATTTTACGTTTATTTTATTTTTTAACACAAATACCAACCAATTAATTTTTACACAAACAGCTTCGCTGTTTTTTTTTCACATAACAAAAAACTTTTAATATCTCAGTTACTTTAATTTAAGTTTAAACATACTGTTTATGAACTTACTGATATAAACACCATTAAGGCAAGAGGTAAGTAATTTCTAGAGCATAGCATATAGCAATATATTGCGCCCTGCTTTAAAAGAGGCCACACACCAACGCCTGAAGCATAAAAGGCAATTTTCCTCTTTAGAGTTTTATTACCAATTAGCGATCAGCTATAAACAGAGGAAAATATTAACTTATACCTACAAAGAAGAAATGGCCGGAGATCTATATCCTTAAAATAAAAATAATCACTTTTATATAAGTATTTCTCGTGTTCATACTTATATAACAAAGATCATATCTGACGATTCCAACAACATAATCTATAACGATACTTAATTTTCTACGAAATACGAAATGGTTGTAAATTTATCATGCATAAATCACTTTTGACCTCAACTTTATCAATTTCAGCCACAATAACACCGGTTAATTGACAATCTGGTCAGCGTATTGTATTACAAGATGGTATCCAGACATCCATTTAGATAATATTATTATATGGAATAACAGCCATATATCACGAATATACGTGGAGAAGGTCTGCGATACCGTTTGCCGTGTGCTATCTGCGGTTCTGTCGCAGATGTGAGCGAAGACAAAACCTGCAATATATATAATCTGATTAATATAATGACCACAAATAAATAATACTAAAAATTGTTGTAGTTTAGATTATAAAGAAAGATTTCTTAAGGGAATGAGCTATTTTAGGTGTTAAAAAAAATAAAATAGGTTAGTTAGAATTAGCGAAGCTCAAAAAAAATTATATATACATTTCAAGAAGCCAATCCTGCGACCGTCGTATCTACTCCGGCAAAGCACATCAGGTCGCAGAACTGGCTCCTTGGATCTGAATCAAACAGAGCGTCACACTTTGGCCGTCTTTTGATACATTGATGAAGAAGCAGTCCTTTACCATGAGTTCTTTCATATAACATTTTACAACTAAGAAATGCACAAAGATTTATTGTTTCGTATTCTTTCATATAACTATATATGGGGGAAATTGGGCTAATTGAAAATTGTTTCTAATAGAACTCTAGCTCTTTTAGTTTTTGAGATATTTTTGAAAATTTGAAAAACTGCATTTTTTATTATGCGCCATAGTTTTTCGATTTTTTGAGCTATATCAATTCTAAAAAGACTTTCTCACAGCAGTGTTTTCTGAAGAATACAAGTGTTCTATTAGATTTTTGATTCAACGTTTCGATATTTTTTAACCGTCATCAGGGTTGTTACTCTTATATACGCCATATTAGATTTTTCCCTAGTTACGAAGAGCTTATTTTTTGCTTTCTAACGATGTACCACTTGTGCAAAAAAATAACAACGTTCTTATCAAAATATGTTAACTATCTCAGGAGGCCTAAAATCGTAGTCCTTATTTTAGTAAATAGAAAGACAGAGGAGTAAACAGGAGTAGACGTGGATGGAGGTGAAAAAAATGGAAAAAATCAAACAAGCCTTGAAATAAATTGATAGTCTGTCAAACTAAATTTACCTATTCACGTTTTCAAGAGAATTAATTAGGTATTGTGAAATTTTTAAAGGTTATTAATTGAGTAAAAAGGTCGTCAAATTACAGTATATATTATATATATATATATATATATATATATATATATATATATATACACACACATACGTACATATAGTAGACAATTTATTTCTGAAAACGAATTTAGTGCCATAAAATAAATTCTTCATTGTTTCAGATGTGTACATATACTTAGAAAAAAGATTTAATCAACTTGAGAAACGTACGGTTTCTCACAAATCATTAATCTTTATAAAACGGAGTAATATTTTCTAATGATCTTCTCGGAGATTGTGTTGGCCAGTTTAAGAGACCGCTTCCCTTAATGCAACTTTCGCGTTACCCGCTTTTCGCCTTGAGTACTCAACCACGTCGCAAACGGAGATAAATGTCTCTTATAAAATATAAGTGTGTTTTATATTCCTGTTAATTCCGGATCCACCACTGGCGGCTTTTGGAATCGTTTTATTTTTTAATATCACCCACGTTTCTGAAAGTGTTTTCATTTTAATAATGGGGAAAATGTTTTTTTCTATGCCGCGAGGAAACGTTTTAACTTTCCGTTACGATGGAGGGTGAAAAATTAATATTACATATTAGTCTGCACACCCATTATAAAACCCCACAATGACCTATTATTGTTCACTACTGATGAGTGAACAGGATTATAAATAAAATAATTAAAAACCCCTTAATTGTTTAAAAGTTGATTTATAGAAAATGTTTCACGTTAAAGTTATAGATATGAGACTAAATTTTTTAAATTCATTACATACAAAAAAAGTGACGAGTTTAGGTACATTTTGAAGAGCTATAACTTTTGAACGCCTTATCGCATTTTGTTGCACTTTACATCGGTCGAAAGGAAATTTCATAGACAGTAATTCTGCGTTACCGTTTTTGTCATTTTATTTCATTGTTTTTATATACAGTGTGTAATATGAAACAATCTTTTTTGCAAAAGTAGTAAATTGTAGTTTATAATTTAGACCTATCTTCTACCTATCTCTATTTTTAAAGGAGATACATTATTTAACGTAAAAACATTTTTAAGTGCCATATTATCCATACAGACTTACAAGTCTTCAAAAAGATCTAGTAACCTTAGAAATTAAAACTGTCAAAAAGCCTTTTGTGTTTTGTGAGCTTGTCATCAAATGTCAAACCGAGTTCAGATACTGAGTTCAATAAAATCTAATTTTCTTAAATGAAACAATGTTTTTTACAAAAAAGTAGCCTAAAAGTAAGTAAATAAAGATTACTTACAAATCCTAGCTTAGGACTATAAAATAACTAACTAATATCTGGTATTTCTACCTCTAGCTTCAATTACTGATTCTACACGACTTGACATACTTATTATTATTCGTACAATAGCCTCTTTGCGGAATATTGGTCCACTTTTAAACAAACGCCATGCCAAGTTCTTCTAAATTCTGTGGCACACGAGGTCGTTTTCTTAAGCATTGCTCCATGAATGTTCTATTGGGTTTAAGTCGAGGCTTCTAGCAGGCCATGGTAAACGTTCTATACCGTAATTATCCAAATACTCCGTTCAAATACGAGCAACGTGGGGTCGCGCATTGTTATGCATAAAAATAAAGTTTTGGCTCTATAAGGTGGTCAAAGGGAACAACATATTGCTTCAGTACGTCAATATATCCCTGAGCATTCAAAGAAATTATTACTAGAACACAAAGTTCTGAACAATGATCTATAAAAATCCCTCCCCATACCATCACTGAACCACCCCTAATTTTTTCTCTATGAACATTTCTTGTTCGTATCTTTCCCCAGGCCGTCTCCAAATTTTTTTTCCATCAAATTAATTCAAACTGAAGCGTGACTTGTCAGAAAATAAAACCTTGGACCACTGCTCCACATCCCATTGTACCTGCTCAATAGCGAAATTCATGCGAGTCCTTCGATGTTCGCGAAGCAATTTTGGACCGGTCGCTGGAATCCCTGCTTTGAACCCTACTTCTTTCAACCTTCGACGGGCGGTCTAGTCACTTATGGTAGTACCACGTACTTCTTATAGGCGTGTTTTGGTCATCGTCGCGCACTGAAATCAATTCCTGGTTGCTTGAAGGACAATAAACGTGTCATCGGTATTTGTGGTGCATCTAAGACGACCCGACTTGATTCTTCTTGTATACTGCCCAGTCTCAAGAAACCTTTGTCTTGCTCTTCTGGCTATTGCCTTCTTCTACTAAAGCAATAATTTTAGCTAAATTCTCTGGAGTTACTTGTCTACCCATTATAACCATTGGATACAAGTTTGGATGACGCAGATTCGATTATTTAATAATTTGACGTCTATTTGACATTTCGAGATACGATTACAAAACACAAATGGCTTTCTGACACTTTTAGTTTCCAAGGCTACTAGATCTTTTTGAAGACTTGTGAGTCTGTGTAGATAATATGGTAAAAATGTAATGTTTTACGTTAAACATTGTATCTCCTTTTAAATAGAGATTATAAACTGCAATTTATTATTTATCTGAAGTTACGTTATTCTATAGGGTGTTCCAAAAATTTGCAAAAAAAAACATTGTATCATATTACACCCTGCATATTAAAACAGTGGAAAAAGTCAACAAAAATAGAAACGAAGAATTATTGTCTATGAAAATTTCTTTCGACTGATGTAAAGTGCAACAAAATACGATAAGGCGTTCAAAATATAGCTCTTCGAAATATACTTAAATATTTAGCTCGTGTCTTTTTTTGCATGTCAAGGTATTTTATTTATTCAATACAGAGACAAAAGTGAGTGGCAACTCAAAGTAACATTTTTTTTTAATGGAACAACTCATAGATTTCTACAGTTCGGATTTTACTGTGAAGATTAGAGAGATTTTGAATAACATATTATATTTCTAAATTTGCTTGTTTTGGAGTAACTGATATTTGAAAATGGCTCTTTTTGCTGCTTTAAAGCGCTGTATATTCTAAACGGTTTATATTAAAGCAAAATGATGTCAATCACCTGATGTCTACTTTCGAGTAACTCGAAATTTAGTATCAGTTTATCATTTGTTGACGTCAAGTTGTCAAAATCGGAACAATGGTCAAACTGGAAGTTGATATCGGGTGACAGATCTTTCAAAACTAACTTAAGAAAGTGAACATTGTTTTGTTGAGTTTAGTAGCAACAAGAGCCATTTTCAGATATCTATTACTCCAAAACAAATTAATAGATGTAATATGATACATCAATATATTCGGAATTCACTGCAGAATTCAAAATAGATCGTTAACGAAGACCATTTTGAAATTAGAAAAAAAAACCATTAGAAAATACTAAAATAACCCAAGGTTCAGGTATTCTAAAAGTTAAATAAGTAATAGTTGTTTCATGAATCTGAGTAAACTAATATTGTTGATCTATAGAATCCAATGAATATTATGCTTTGATACAGCGAGGTGTAATAATCAACATCACTAGCTGCAAGATTTATTTCATAAAACCATCTGAGCTATGCAACACAAAGAGCGTAGTGCGTGAAACAACAAAGATAAGCCAATACCAACTTTATAAGTTTATAAAAATAGATTATTTCTTAATGAAATAATTTAAATGAAAATTTAGTGAAATTAAGCAGTAATGTATATAGAATGAAAAATTTAGCACAATATTTTTGTTGAGTATACATATTTTTATTGTTTCAAAATATTAATTCCGTGTCTAGTCCTTAAGAACATATTTGTAAACGTATTACATATTTTTGTAGTAATATATGCTTATGTAGCAACTGAAAATGAACAAAAACGATGTATAGGGATATTTGGAAATAAAAATTAATTTTTTAACTGTTCCCTAACACTTAGCACACTGCTTGTTTTCACCAAAGTGTTCAAAAATCTATAAATTGTTATTCTTTTCATCAACTATAGTGGCTAAATTAGCAACTTGTGACCCTATTTGTATCATTTTTACGACTAAAAACTTATTTGTCTAAGCATGGTCATAACTCGCGAACAAATAATCGTAAAGCACTGACAGAAAGATGCTCTGCATGCTTGATGTTTCCTCTATAAAATGGTTATTTAAGGTATTTAACATTTTCAAAAAATTACATTCCGCAAAGCACTGCAGGGCGCAGGCTTAATGCGAATCAATATATCTCGCCTTAGGCACAAACCCTATCCCTGTAACAAATAACAGAATACCAGAGGGTAAGTAATAAATGATAACGAGGACACTGGTAATAAAGTTACCCGTAATTGATTATCTCTTATACATTTGTCAAAATTGCAATTCTAGAAAAGTGTATTAAACCCTTCGGTTCCGCATATTTTTATAGCAAATATAGGATGATAAATTTAGTAAGCTGGTCGCGTTTTTCATCCCAAACATATTTAACACGAGGAGTGTCAAACCGCAAAGCACATCAGGCTTAATGCGAGTCAATATATCTCGTCTTAGACACAAACAAGATCCTGTAACAAAATAATAGTATACCTGAGGGTAATGATTAAATCATGCCGGGGAGACGAAAAAAGCAATCCCAAACGTGACTTGAACGCTGCGAAGGTCGGCGACAGCAGCAGGACCTATACTGATGCGACATTTTCATGTGACAATGAGCGACGTGATTCCGCGCTACTCTCATTTTTTCTGTTTGCTGTCAATATAGAGGTAACTAGAGGACGCGCGATTGGGTAATTTCTCGGAATAGTTAAAGTTAGCCACAGTTATACACATTTATAAAAAAGGGGATGAAAATGATTATTTAAGATAAAGCGATAGCTTTCACGGCTTTGGTCAATTAAGAAATCATGGTTTCTGGAATAAGACCGTCTCACAGTGGAATCACTTCCCGAGGTTTCGCCCTCGATTGCGTGAAGAATCTTCAGGGATTTTTACTTCTTGTGAACGGAAAACTGAATGTACTCGGAGAGACCAAGGCCAGCTATTTATAGTCATCTTTGGTCACCAAAACGTAACCTGGTGTAACGATCGGTTTCCACGTAAGATATAGAAATTGTTAGAATACTTATACATTTAAATATATTCTCTAATTTTCCGTTTATAGTTTCCCGAAACCGATACAAAAACTTTGTTTTCTTTTACATTTATAACATGTCCAGTGGAATGATGGTGTTCAGATACAGCAGATTGTATAATTTGTTTCTTTCTAATACATCGCTCATATTTCTTAAGCCTAGTCGATATGGGTCGTCCAGTTTCTCCAATATAGACATCACCACACTAGCAAGGAATTACATATACTCCTTCCGATTGGAAAGTAATAATGGCATTTATCGATCGCAAGCATTGTGCAAATTTCTTGTGTGTGTTGAAGATTGTACGTATGTTGGACCGGCGCAGTAACCTTGCGGTATTATCTATGGTTCCGTGTATAAATGGAAGAACTACACCTCCTATCGGTAATTCCTTATTAGCATCATATCGTGAAGTAGGATTATTATATTTCCTAATTGACTGTCTAGTATCCTCAATGTAATATCCATTCCCTCTTAAAGCTTGAGTCAGCTTCTCTGTTTCCGATTGTAAAAAATGTTGGTAACAAATCGCGAGGCTCTGTAAACCAAAGAATTAATAACTGATTGCTTTTGTGCCAGATCATGAAAGAAATTCGCTTTCAGGTATCTGTTCGTATGCATTGGTTTTCTATATGCAGAGTGTCCTAAGGAACCATACAAATTCTATATTAGCATGTCGTTGATTCAGATGATCAGAAAACACAGGGTTTTCTGGTCCATTTGACTATATTATAAAAGTGTCGTCTACATATCTGAACCACGATTTGGTTTTAATGGAGACGACTTCTCTAAGGCTTCCCTCTGAAAAGCTTCCTTAAAGATTTTGGCTACCACTGCTGACAGCGGAGATCCCATGCTTGCTCTGAGGTTTGTTCGTAAAAAGTTTCTTGAAAAACAAAATATGTGTACGTGAGACAGGCTTCAATCAGATCTTGAAGTGAGTTGTCAATATTATTATGGTGAAATAAGGCTGATATTATGGAAACTAAATCATTAGTATATAGCGATTCTATATCGAAATTGACTAAGATATCTTTTGGATCTAATTGGATTGATTTTAGTTTCTCTACAAAATGCGTAGAGTTTCTAATATATTAACGTATTTTTCCTGTAAAATTATTAAGAATATTTGAAAAATATTAACCGATTTTGTAAGTAGGAGATCCTACTGCGCTAACAATAGGTCGAAGCGGTACGTTAACCTTGTGCATTTTAGGTAGTCCATAGAACCGCGGGATCCTAGAGCTGCTTGGCATTAACATCTTCTTCACCTCTGCTCATAGGTTGGATGCGTTTATAAGGTTAGTTCTTCGTCTCTCAATTTTGTTGGTTGGTTCTACTTCAATTACTCTGTAGCAACTGTCGTCCAAAAGTAATTGTATTTTCTCTACGGAATCTGTTTTGTTCATGACCACGGAGGCATTTCCCTTATGTCCTGGAAGGACCAAAATGTCTGTACTGTTGTTTAATATTTTCATCGCCGCTGATAGATTAGAGTTAGGTGGGTTAAAATTTTTAATCACCTTCACTGTTTCATACCTTGATACGTCAGCTTCAAATTTATTACGGTGTCCTGTGGTGGTTTTATTGGACTTTGGTTGTCCAGAAGTCCTTCGAATTGTTTCTGTTGCTTAATGATAACTGCCTGATGTATCCTTTCCGCTTGCGCATTGGTAAGTTGTAAATATTTGATATTCAAGTATTAAAGCTAATTTTAAATTAATATCTGATAACTGTCGAGCGTTTATGTCCAAGTCACAACGAGTAGCTTTTATCCTTTCTCTTGCCAATGCCATACTTGCTCGTCTGTACATGTTCCTTGCACTTCTTGATGCTATGCGGTGTTTCATCTGTAGAAATTTTAGTACTACATCTTCATCTCGGCATCTAAAGAAAAAAACTGGTTGGCAAAGTGGTTTCTTCTTGCTGCTCCTGAGAACGCCAAAAGTTTTGGGTTCCTTTTTGATTTCCTCCCTAAAGAGGTTAGCTAACATAGAATGAAAGCTTTCACGGCTGTGGTCAACGGTGAACACAGGTCGACTATAAATAGCCGGCTTAGGTCTCTTCGAGATCATTCAGTACTCCGATCTCGTAAAGTAAAGATCCCTGAAGTTGCCTCGTGCAATCGAAGGCGAAACGTCGGAAAGAACCATGAGTTCTTAATGATTATTTAAATTAAAGAACGACTACCCTGTTATCAAGTATATGCAAACTTCCTTAGCACTATTTTACTAAATGCGAGCACTAAAGTTGTTCTGCGTAAATTTCAGATGTCAGTCATTACTTCAGTTCATGAGAATTCCTGAATGTATCAGGCTTGTTTGAGGATTTGTCTCCTGCGTTTGACATGGTCAACCAAAAAATCTTCCTGTACAAATTAGAACGATCTGAGATTAGATGATATGCTGGGGAGCTGCTGGGGTTTAAACCCATTACTAATAGAGTAAGGAGGCCCTCAAGGGGCAGTTCTTAAGCCACTGATCTATGTAATTTATTCTAATGATCTCATTCCGGTGTTTGGCAGAAATCTTTTCTGGCAATACGGTTCATCATATTCATATAGTCATATTCCGATGATACAAATACTGTTAATGTTAAAAAATGATGCCCATTCTCTTAATCTAGCACTGAGATTATCTACAAAAACGATATGATATGGTGATACAAAAACTATTTGAATCATAATTAGAATAAAATTGCTGGTATTGTTTTTTAAACAGTAAACAACATTATTTGTATAATTTGTTTATCTCTCAGTTAAATTGGAAAAGGAACGCTTCGCTCTGAAAGCTTTATCTAATTATTGCAGTCAAAATGCTTTTTCATCGGAATGTTATATTAATTAATATACACAATCATTTATCCTATCGCATAAACAAGTTTGGACGCGTTGACAATATTTTTGCTTCGAAAGTATGCAATTCGTCCATACTTAAACTTTCTTACAGAGAAGCTTGCAGGAAAGAAATCTGGAATTTTGAGAGTTGAAAAGCAAACGTCTTCTTATTGAAATTAAGTGTTATACTGTGCAGTAATTGTTAGATTAAATGGATTACGATGTCTATCAATATTGCATTAATATTTAATAATATTAATAATAATGATAATAATAAATAGCATTTATTTTACAAATTCATTCGAAAATTGATAGCCAAAGCATTTTAAAAAATATTATTTACCTGAAAAAACTTTTTTTCTGCTTCAGTAAAGCAATTTCTTACAAATTGTAACTCTGCTAAAGAAATGCCGAAACGCCATAAAAGGTATGTCAGAAATAAACATACTATAATAAAAAACTATCGAGTCTAAAAATTCATGTTACATGTTTACTCAAAAAATCTCCAGAAGGGCAGGCAGCTAATGAATGATCCATTCCACCAATAAATTCTGAGACTCTTTCTCATATTAATAGAATATAATTATTTACTTTTTTTTGTGTCGTATAGAATTACCCAGAAGGTACCGCAAGTGTCTCGACAAATGGAATTAATATCGTTGGTTAAAAGTTCAGTTCAGTTTTACACATTGAGCTCGTCGCTAGTTTCCGCTCCATTCTCTTTTTCTACATCTGAAATCGCTTTTTTTAGTAAAATCAATTTTAATGATTTGAACTTTCTCCACTACAAACACATTACGTATGCATTTAAATTAATTAAAAACATCAGTAGTACAGCACAACTTTGCCATAAGTGCAATGTGCATATTAAAGTATTATTTAAAGCAAGCTATGTGCCTCTGAATCTTAGAAATGTTCTTTACACTTCCTATAAAATTTTTATTAATCTTTCTGTTGTCAAGTGTCACTAAATAGTATATATATATATATATATATATATATATATATATATACTATTTAGTGTGACTTGAGTAAAATTATTAATGTCATTTGAACCGATATTTAAAATAAATTAAAAGGATTAGTTTTCACTCTTATAGGTCGTATCTAAGATTAAGTAATCATTTACACCCCAACAGCCAATTTAATTAAATCACCAAAATCTTGATCTAAACTATACACCGCATTAAAACTTAAAATGATATTCAAATATACAATGCTTTATGTTCTGTAATAAAATGAAAAATTTGTTACGAGGAATGTTGGGAGTGGGAGAAAGTTTTTTATTTAATCATTTTCTTCTTGAAAATAATCTTGCATTGCGGATCAAAGCTTCAAAAGATTTTGCTAAGGGGCAAGTTTCTTTCGCTGTAGGTGATATATTTTTAACTAAATATTACCAGGCTGTCGCTTTGTTTCCTTTGTTCTTTGTGCAAAATTTGACACACACACCAAAAAGTTGTTATTTCAAAGCTATACCACTTTCTCTTCCTCGGGAAATAAAATAGAGACTACCATCTTGTAGTTGTTAAACATCTAATAAATTTTACCTTGCTCTATATTAATACACACCCATTGTACTAGTACCTAAAACATTAATTTGCAGCCATTTAATAGACATTATTCCTTTCCAATCTTTTTATAAGTTTTATTTCAAAAGACTGCACTCATTTTAACAGCCGAACAGCCCTAAAAGCAGCCCAAAACTCTCAGAATTTACAAACAGCGCAATAAGATTACTGAGCATTTCAATTTGTTCGATAACTTTCTTAAAGTTTTTCCAAGAAATAATAAAAAAAGAATTGCTCGATGTTAAATGAAAATGGTGGAATTAAATTATCCTCTGTTTGCAATTTTCCTTTCTAAATTGAATTAATTCTCTTCTGTGAAATATGAATTTTATTTTAGTTCATTTTACCGAGATTCAACTGGTCTATTTCTGGTGAGAGATCCCGAATCATTGATTAATGAACCTTGGTGTTTGACGATTGATATTTTCTTTTATTTTTGAAATTAGACACATATTCCAGAGTAGTCCAGTATCAATTGAATACTCCTCTTTTCAGGTTAAATAACAATTTTTGACAAAATTAAGATACCCATTTGGTGTATTCTCTTCCGAAGAATATAAATATGCTTTTAAAAAATTAATTTCACTTTTAGTAAGAGTGCTGCGGCAGAAATTGATTATAGAATTGCCTATATTTAAATTTCAGAAGCAAATAAAGATTATATATAATATATTTAAATTTGAACATAATCAATTTAAAAGAGTTCAGTTTCTTCAACAAATTACTTTTAAAAAGAATAAAAATAAGTCTTGTTTAAAAGCTCTAACGGCTATTTTAATTACTAGTTGATTTACTTAAAAAAGGAAAAGACATATGACTCAAGTACAATAATTTAATTCGAAGAAAGCAACTATAATATATACAGTTAATTATAAATCCATCCAAAAAACAAGGTTAAATTATTAGTTTCAAATAAAACCAAATAAGAAACAATAAACCATTCACCTATAAAAGATTTTAAAGCCATTAAAAAAACAAACGACACCATGACACCACCCCAGGATGGGGGGCATTACCGGTCTGATTTAGCTCCAGTGGCACAAATTCTCTATTTGAAAGAGACTCTATGCCTGTATTTACGAAACAATATTAAACACAGAACTGAGCTGCTAGAAGTTAACCGTGTACATCGCTCCCCTTGACAGTTCTAGCAAGTATTCTCAACGATTGAAACCAAAAAACTCAAGGGCAGGGAGAAAACTATGCAATAAATAACTTCCATTCGATGGTTAAGAAAATTCACTCGGAAAAGAGATTCGTTCATTTTGCAGCAGTGGGAATCTCTACAAAAGAAGCATAAGCCCATAGAATGACAAATGTCCACGGAACCGATTGAACAGGACAAATGACAGTCTAGAGGCATTAAACATTGCAGGCCCTGACATAATCCAAAATGTAAAATGTGATGAACAATAAGGCAAAAAGAAGCAAATTATTAATTATCTCCCTAAAATCTGGAGAAAAATGTAATAATAGATATTTACGATAAAAGTGGGTAACAACATCATTAAGATACGCGTGTAGAAGCACGAGTTTTGTAACTACACAAGTATCTTAATGAGGTTAACTCACATGTATTGTACTACGTCTGTCGCACGACTGTTAAAATACACACATATTTTTATTAAACAAATGTTTTCAAAATGTTTAAAGCAAGCTTAAAACATTAATAAATATATTAGCTGTTATCTGTTTGCACTTTAATCGTGCCACTCTGCGTTACCACGGACAGTGTCAATTTAAGTAACATTTTATTGACAGTTTTAATTTCTTTAGTCAGAATGAGTGATTCAGAAAGAAGCATTCCTTCGGATATTGAGCAGGAAGCATCCAGGGCAATGGCCGGGTTGCATCCCTAAAAATCCAGGCTAAAATATATAAATTTTCAATAGGTTCCAAAAATGGTGCAGAGAGAAGAAACAACAGAACTATGGGAATGAAAGGGTACTTGTTGTACACTTTGGAAAGTTATCTACTAACAATAGGCCTTCATCTCTCTGGGCGTTTTATTCTATGATAAGAACAATGCTATGTAATAAACTCAATATTGATATCAGCAAATTTAGAAAATCTGAGGGATATCAAACAAAAAAGTCAAGGGTATTATCTAAAACCAATATTACAACATTCCTCTTAAAAGCGTATGACAAAAAATACTTATTTATAAAAGTAGCATTGACTATTGGGCTTGCAGGAGGTTGCAGGCGAGAGGATTTAACAAATTTGTTGTTGGAAAATGTCAAAGATGAAAGTCGAGGTTTTTAATTTTTTTTTACCGACACCGAAAGCGAAAATAGCCAAGGAATTATATGTAACGTTTGAAAATATTCAAGAGATAGACATGGTTCAGCTAGTTGCTTCCAAAGATCATCTACGTCCCTATTGGCAGATTTAGGAGTTGACATTCTAAATTCTGTAGAAAATAAAAGAAAAATAGCATCCAAAATTCTCGGTGAAACGGAGGAAACTTTGGACGAAACCCGAAAAAAAATGAAATAAAGCCATCAAATGACCAGTTTAATTAATGACAACAATGTATTGACTACAAATTTAGTGGCAGCTTCGTCAGGAATTTATTTGAAAGATTGCAAAGTTCACGTAAAATGCGTATATTAAGAGCCTCTTAACTTACTAACGTAGATAAAACTTCTTTATAATAAATTAGTAAAGAATACCAAGAGGTTATGGAATAATCGATTCGAAATCAGACTACTGAAATTGTTAAGATAATTCCTAGTTAAAAGATCGATATTTTCGTGCTGCAAAGTATAATATAATCATCATTATATAGCATTATGAAGGTATATCAATGATATAATGTTTTAGGAGAACCTAAAACTGCTGAGAGTAATTGACGTAACAAGATTCAGGACATAATGATGTTCAAATTAATCTAATAACCTAGAGCAAATAACTAAAAAAAACATTTAAGGAAATCAATCTGGATATATAAATACAGAACAAAATCGACAGAGAACAACGTATACATAATATAGTGTTTATTAAACGTGGCAAGAATTGAAAGGTATGTGTCTAATAAATGAAAGTTAAACTGTGTTTGTGTTTGTTTATTGTAGAACTTATTAGAGTATTAGTTTTTTCTGTTTATTTTGGCGTCAAAGGCATACTGGTTGGACAGAAAATAAATGTTAAAATCAAGCAATATAAAAAAACAACAAAATGGAATTGACGACAGCACTTACGTAAGATTTTAACTGTAATTTAATACTCATTTACTCTCTGAACTATGGAAGCAATAAACAAACTTACATACATTGTGCTTTATTCCCTTTTTGCTCTTTTTTTTCAATAGAAATAAAGTATAGATCTCGGGCAAATTTAATAAAAAAATATAGTAAATAAAAAACGTTATTTGCCTTTTCCCTTAGATGGCGCGGTGTGTTTCCAGTGGAATTATAAGAATATGGGGTGCATTCACCACATCATCCAGAAATATTATTGAAGAAAAACGTATTGGTTTTATAGAAAAATTACGCAATAAAACAATACAAAAACTAGTGTTAAAAGGCCTCGGTAACCAGAAGATCATTTAAAAAGAATCATGTAAATTGGTGCAGTACAACTCTCTCAGTAACCTGAAAGGCCTAGCTTATTGTTTTAAATATATAGATAAGCTTTCTTCTAGCTGTTGACAATCTTCGTAAAAATGACTACCAATCCAAAATAATTAAAATATAAATGTTCATTATTTAGACAACTTCCATTTGTATCATTACATTACCAAGATACCAAAACCTAGCGGAGCACTCTGCTTAATAATTTCTTCACTCCAGGGTTTACATGACCTTATTTATCAATTTAAAAAAAACCGATGTCTCTTTATCCTGGGCACCTGTCACTGTATAGCTTAAAAATTTAAGGTGTCGAAGAAATATGCACATCTATTATTCCAAAAAAAATATTTAAATGTTTTACACAAAACCTGATTTTATATCTTTATGATCGCATAAATAAACAAATTAATATTAACATTGCGGTTTTCTTCATTTTTTTTCTCTAATTTTAAATGTGTCAAATAGTAATTAATCTTTTTTAATTATCAATTAAATTCTATTTTTTTCAGCGGTAACAAAATCGGATAATCAGTTCCAGTTTTACTGAAACAACACGAACCCTTAAATTTAGTTAGACGAAAATGGGAACGATTCTCGGGACTTCTGATGATTTCCCACAGGATCTATGTGGGTATTAGACAAATAAATACCTTCAACTTTGCTGACTACTTACTTTTATATGCTCGATGCTGAAAACGAGGAAAAAGTAGATATAAAACTTTTGTGTACCCTTTCGTTGCCCTTTGTCCGCCCTTTATTTAAATTTTACGTTGGGTTTTCTTAATTGTTTGATTATCATTGGCAGGAGAAATATAATGGAAGTAATACTTTGCAAATGCCTGTTAAAGCTATTATAAATTATTTCGAATTATTCGAGTGTAATGGGGTTTATAAACAATTATTATTAAAAAAATAGGTAAATTTCCTTTACCCTTCCATCCCTAGTTATGAATATTTCTTTTTATTAGGAATAGTTAAGTTTGACCTAATTTAGTATTTATTATTATATATATATATATATATATATATATATATATATATATATATATATATATATATATATATATATATATATATATATATATATATATATATATATATATATATATATATATATATATATATATATATATATATATATATATATATATATATATATATATATATATATATATATATATATATATATATATATATATATATATATATATATATATATATATATATATATATATATGTATATATTTTTATAGAAATTTTATATATAAAACGAAGATTTTGTCTGTATGTAGCATTTTATTTTTTTTTTCAAACGTTTCGGCAAGTTTTTGCCTTCATCAGTGTATCTAGAACAATCATTTTTATTTTATAAAGGACCTAAAGATTTAGGAGCTACAGGAGTCCTGTGG
The DNA here is from genome assembly GCA_030620095.1 of Kuschelorhynchus macadamiae. NCBI lineage: Eukaryota > Metazoa > Arthropoda > Insecta > Coleoptera > Curculionidae > Kuschelorhynchus > Kuschelorhynchus macadamiae. Next base: position 123,161 of record JAUTXW010000343.1, read on the forward strand.
GAGGACATTCAGACCCAGTCGACCCGGAAATCCCGTTGCCACAACCCAGAAAAGGGGGTCATAAAGAGAAATTAGATAATACCCGATTACAAGCCACAGAAAGGCAGTCTAGCTAGTGCAATCCCATATTCCTGCAGGAAGTATTTAAGAAGGTCCCTCGGTATAGGCCCAAAAAGCCTGGCGATCCTGGTAGGATGGTGGCATTAGCTGGCATAGCGGTTTAAGTTCAAAAGCTCTCTTTAGAAGAGAGGACTGCCATACGAATAACTTACCTCGAAAAAGACGACGTTTCGACTGATACCTAGCCATCATCAAGCTATATCAGAATGGAGTCCACGAAAAAGGACAGCCAACAACTGACAGATAACAACACAGATGGCGCCCTTAGAAGTAAAAGAGCCAGGAGCTAGAAAAGACAAGACCACTTCCCTACCACGGTAAAGGCAGCAGACGGGTGCGGGAACATCTGAGGATCAGGCGGAGACCAAGGGTGGCCTGCATCCAAAGCAATCTAACGACCTCGAGTCTCCCCGGAGTCTTCCCAAACCACCACTAATGGGATATGCTCACGACGAGCGCAGAGTTGCAGGAGCCAGCAGGCATTCGACCCAAAATCTTGCGAATAATGAACAAACTAGAGTCAAGAACCTGGGAGAGACTATAAAGATGCTAGGGAATGCTCCTGTAGAGAATGAACTACGCCCGACACCCCTAGAACAAAAGAGAGATCGTCAGGTTGACAATATATTATATATATATATATATATATATATATATATATATATATATATATATATATATATATATATATATATATATATATATATATATATATATATATATATATATATATATATATATATATATATATATATATATATATATATATATATATATATATATATATATATATATATATATATATATATATATATATATATATAAATATATACTTATAAAAAATCTTTCTTGGAGATAGTGTTCATAATATAACACACCATTAGATGATTTTATTTTTTTAAAACGTTTCGACTGTTTTATGGCCTTCATCATTTATCTAAAATAAAACAAAATGGCTGCTTTGTGAGTTTAGTGTTATCCATTGTAATTTTTAATTCTAAAAGTTTGTGAGTATATATATATATATATATATATAAACTTTAAAAGTTGGAAATAGTAATCTTTTTCGGCTTACCTTAATCTATTTAGGACAATACATATTCTCCATCGAAATAAGAAAAGTGTCTAAGCTTAGTTTTAAACTGGCAAATCTAAAAAATAGAAGAAACTTCCTATTAGGTTATAAAACAGAGCAAATAATACCTACTTTTTTAAAACTTAATACAAAACATGTAAGATTTTTTTCGGCAAAACTCCAAACACAATTTCAAGAAAATGTTCTTATCAAATTTGTCTTAGCCACCCTAAACTTGCTGATAACTAACACTATACAAAGCATAAAAAAAATTAGGAAAACTTATTCCTTGATGCAAATAATAAAATACAAAATATTTTACATATATGAAAAAAATAAATTTGAATTTTTTTTTAAAAATCAAAGAAAAAAATATAAAAAAAATCAATGTACTAATTTCAAAAAATAGAAACCTTCCCTCAAAGTCTCTAAATATCGAGAAAGTATACATACAAATATTCCAGATTACGACTCTCAAGAACATCAAACTCCACACATAATATCTTCAATTGAAATCTCTACCAATAACCTGTCTGTAAATAAAAAAGACGAACTTAGAGAAATCTGCTATGCTATCTAAACAGCTATGTCAAAAACTTAAAAAAAGTCGTTCTTTCTCAAAGCAAAATCCGCAACTAAAAATATTAAAACCGGATAAATCCAATAAAACTGTAATTATGGACTCAAAAGAATACAATGAAAAAATTAATAATCTCATGTTCGCTGATAACCAAACATACAAACAAATAAACATCCAACGAATATTTTTCAAAAACAACATAGCTAACGAACTTATTAAAAAAAGGGAAACAAAAAAACTACATTTCTCCTAATATAGTCAAAAATTTGAAAATATACAACGTGCAAAATCCGAAAACGGAATACCTTTAAGACCGATAATTTCTTCTGTGCAATAAATTAAATAAGTAAATAAATTTAAATAAATTATCTAAATACCTAAAAGAAATATTAAATAATATTGTAAATAGAACTTTATCTTTTATCAAATATTATTAGCATTTTAAAGAAAAAATTAAAAATATCACAATATCAGACAATTATATAATCATATATCTTGACGTTGTATCCTTATACACAAATTTTCCTTTAGATTTAGCCTTGGATATAATAAATAAGAAATGGAATGAAATTCAAAAATATACCGACATCCCTCTTGCAGAATTCCTCGCAGCCATTCAATTAACTTTAAAATCTACTTATTTTACATATTATGTTACTTGTTATAAACAAATAGAAGGTTGCGCAATGGGATCATCAATGTCAAGCGTAATTGTCCAACTTGTTTTTGAGGATTTTTAAATTCAGATCATTCCTAGTTTACCAGATAACATACCTTTTTACTACAAATACGTGGATGATTGTATTATGACTATTCCAAAAAAACATGACAGAAAATGTTCTTAATTCCTTTCATCCGAAATTTAAATTCACAATTGAAATAGAACAAAATAACAAAATTAACTTTCTTGACATGACATTGTACCACAATCAGAATTATATAAATGCAATGTGGTACACAGAAAACTTGGTCCGGTAGATACTTCAACTTTCACTCGCATCATTCCTTTTCTCAGAAAAAGTCCTTAGTTATCAGTGCCGGCTCTTCCGTAGGGTCATTTGGTCAATGACCTCCCAAAAATATTCCAGAAAATAAATTATTCGTTTGACCGTCCCTCCTAATAGTTGTAATAAAACGCGAACCTTGGGAAAAGTTAAATACGCTATCCTATTAGCAACGCGCGGCGGTTCGAATGATCTCGTTGCGTTCCTTAGACATAATAAAATACGCTTTACTAACCTAGGCTGGGCAGTCCGAATTGCCCTGATTACCTTAAAGCTTTTACGAAAGTACCTGAAGATTTCACAGCTACCGAGCTGCAGCCGAACGTGATTGCAAATGGAATATGAAATGGCGATTTGGGTCATCAGCCGGTCTCTTCTCATAATTCGATCGATCGGTCGCGGCATCACGTCGGCATGCGAGAGTTCAATTGTTTAGAGGTCGCGCGGTTGATATTCTAACTCGATATTGTTTCGGACGTTTTCAATCGATGAAAATTGATTTATATACTGTTTTTTATAATATATATTTTTTATTTTTATAATCCATGTGTGAGTTGGAAATATACAGGAAATAAAATGTTGATAGTGACTGGTGCAAAAAAATAAACAACTAAAAGGTGCTTACGAACTTAATTATGCAAAAGTAACTAATTTCAAGGGGGTCTATGTTTGAATTTTGAATGTAGATGAAATAAAATGTCGGTAGAGCAAAAAATTAAACAACTAAAGATTGCTAACAAACCTAATTTTGAGAAAATAGCCGAATTCAAGGCAAGTGGTCGCAATTTGCCAGAACTTAGTATACGACAAACTAGTAAAGACAAACATAAAGAGGTTCATCGAAACTTTCGCAAAAGTATGTACTGTTATATTTGTTTGTTGTTTCTAAGGACTCGTTGGACTCATTATGGTGCAAAACCGGTGTTAAAGACTTAAAACACCTAAAAAAAAATAAAAAAAGATGCGTTTTCTGCAGATCACATGAAATGTTCGGTGAACTATGCTACGGTCAGAAGTGTTGATATTTACACTCAGCTCGACACAGCTTATAGAAAATTCCTTAGATATTTTAATGAAAACGTATCCAAAAATCGTTATATTTTAGACAAAATTATAGATTGTGTAAAATTTTGTTGGGCATTCGAGCTGGCACTACGTGGCCATTATGAAACGGCTTTGTCTGAAATTCCAGGGGTTTTTCGAGGGCTTATACATTTTGTCGAGGAGTTGGGCCAAGATAGACTATCCGCTTTAGCAATGTTAAGTATCGAGAAATTGTTTATAAAAGGAATGTGCGTGCAATTTTAACGAACGTGTCATTCAGCATTTTTCCAATTCTAAAGAACGAACAGTAGACCTGAACTTCAAGAAAATTTAAAGCACAATTTAAAGATAAGATATTTATTTTTGTTTTAGCTACGCTTATTTTTAAATTTTTTATTGACCTCCCAATATAATTCACCACGAGCCGCCATTGGTAGTTATAGGTTTAGCTGATAGAGTTCTAAAACTAAGTGATCCAATTTATCAAGAAGAGGCTATTAAAAAAGCCAACGAAATTCTTATGCAAAATAGCTACCCCATAAAACTCATTAATACTCTTTTTAACTCACGCGTAAGGAAAATACACAGTCCGACCACACAACAAAAACAAAATGAAAATATTTTTTTATCACTTCTATATACACAGGGGCATTCTGAAAAATTTTAATCTATTTTCAAAAGACAAGACATAACTCTTTGTCATAAGGGTTACAATCTTTAGAAAAAAAAATTGGCTCATTAAAAAGTAAAACGAAACTAGTCGCCACAACTGCCGATTACCAGCCTACTTGTCGTTGGATTTGATCTATTGTCATGCCACTGTTTGCCATATTAGCCGCGGAGGTACGTCGAAACGCATGTGTGTATTTCTCAGGATTTAAAATAACGTGCAATTTGTAATGGACGATCCAAATATATTAATATCAACCACATGACTAGTGCACTTCCTCTTATAATTTCGTTAGAAAACTCGGTCTGTACATACAATTTGGGGGCGCAATGATAAATACTGCTTCACCAAATGCACATTACTAATTTCATCACATTGACAATAGTAAATCGTTGAGCCTTCACTGTCTTAGATGTAGGATAGTAATGAACAATACGCTTCTTTCTTCCTTGATATCAGATAAGCGTAAATCGCACTATTCACATATTCTACAAGAGCCAAAGATACCGCAAATGGTTACCACCTTCAAAAATAAATACGTAATGTCCAGTGCATCTATCAAAAACTTCTGCAAATCGACTTCATTGAATACATATACATATAACGTTATTCTTGCTAATTGCCTTTATGAATGCATTGTACCTTCACAAATGACTTCATATCGACCCCTTAAATGAGTCCTTTATAAAAGGTGCCTTGCCTTAAAACAGCTATAATTATTCCACTTCATAGAAAAAACTAATCAATTATCGCCCAATTTATCCTTAACATACTTTGCAGTTTCGAATGAATACCCCACATATAGTCGAGCCCCTGTACTGATCCTACATTTTCCGACGATAAGCAAGCAAAACTCGTTCATGTGAATCTGTTGCCTTTTGCGCTTTTATCAATTTGATGAACTTGTATTCTTTTTTATAAGCGTGGTCCGATTTTTGCATTTTATCAACCGCGATCCTGTTTTACTATTTAAATAAGCAATTTTAGAACTCATTTTTATGCGAAATACAATGTGACTTATCTCACAGATTGCAAATTAATTTTTGTTTTTCTCATTTCCATGGAACGAAAGGAATACTGATGTCACATCACGAATTTCCATTTTATGTTTTTGTAGTTATTAAGTGTTTAAAGTGATCAGCATAGTTTTTAGTTAACAATGGATCTTAAAATGTAACACCTGTCAGTGAAGGCAAAGGCCGAAAGAGGAAAAGAAATCCTTCTGGATGGAAGAAAAATCAAGAGAAACGTCTTAGGTAAGAAGTAGCATTATTTTAGGTGTAATAGAGTTCATTCCATGAGAACATTTTTAGGAATAGTCCACATTTACTTCCGATTTACCCATCTTGTGGCCACAAAACCTCTGCGTTTCAGTGCAGTTTGCTAACAATGGCTGAAGTACATAATTTTCACAAAAAATTTTATGAAGTAAAAGAAAAGGTTTACTAAGATAACTTCATTCTAAAATATTGTCAGAATATTCCGGCGAAGCGAAAAAGGCCAAAAAATTCGAGACATAGCGAAAAAAAATTCCAAGCGCATTTTTATATCGTTAGTCAACAGAAAAGACTTGTGCCAATTTGCAAACAGTCTTTTATGAATATTTTGGGAATAACACGAAGAAGGATTGACACAGTGACTAAAAATCATTTTCGAACGTTATTACCAGCGAAGAAAAATCGGGGTGGTGATAGGCTGTCGGAAAAATATGAAGACCGTAGAAAATCGATTATGGAATTTATTAATAAGTTTAAGGTGATAGAAAGTTACTATTGCAGGGGGCAAAGTGAAAGGATCTACCTAGACTCTTCCTTAAATATTAATAAAATGTGGGCCATGTACCAAAATGAAAACAAAGAATTATTAGTTAAACATAGTTATTTTAGGTATATTTTCAATACCTCTTATAACTTGGGTTTCGGAAATCCGCGCACTGACGTATGTTCAACATGTTTACAGTTGACAGAGAAGATAAAGAGTTGTAATGACGAGAATGTTTAAAAAGACACTTGTTTGCCGAGAAAAAAGTGCATAAAATGCGGGCTGAAGCGTACTTCCAACTCTTGAGAGAAGCAGAGGATGACGTTGTGATTTTTTCATTCGACTGCCAAAAAAATCAGGTTTTGCCTAAGGTGTCTGATCAACAAGCCTATTATTCTAGGCAGCTGTATATCTATAACTTTACAGTGGTGCGAGGCACTTCAAAAACCCAACTGAATCCGTCAACCCTTGCTTCTTTCTGTTGGACTGAGAATGAATTTAACAAAGGATCAAACGAGATTGCTTCCTGCATCTATCACCTTCTGGACACTTCTGACTTTACGGGTATCCACACTGTTAGGCTTATGTGTGATGGGTGTGGGGGGCAAAATAAGAATACCACCCTGATATCAATGTGCTGTAATTGACTTTCCAAACAAAATGTAATAGATAAAATTGAGGTTATTTTTCCTGTCAGGGGTCATTCATTTATTCCCCCTGACCGGGTTTTTGGTCATATAGAAAAGGAGATTCGTAAGAAGGAAATTATTCTAGAACCAGAGGAATATCTGAACCTATTTTCACGATATGGAACCGTTTTAAAAGTTGGCGATGATGTTCAAATTAAAAATTGGAAGAATGAAGCGAGTAACTTCATAAAAACACCTGGCCAGTGGCACTTCGCATTTTCAAAAATGAAAAGAATTCCTAAGAAAGAGAAAAAATTCAAAAGGGATAGTTGTAGTCCGAGGTGAAGGTGCTTATCGCTCAGACTTAGGAATGGGGAAATCAATAACAAAAAAAGGAAAAGCCATTCCTACTATGAATCCAACCATAATCGCCAAGACTAACACGGTAAACTCCAACAAGAAGTTAGATGTAAACAACCTTCTGCGCTCTCACTATGGGGAAGACTGGAAAAATAATCCCAAATTGAAATTTTATAAGTTTGTGCTGGAAGGGGAAAGTCAAGAAGAAGGAACTGCTGAAGAAATGCCTTTAGTTTGCGAGCCAATGGAAGAAGAATGCAGCCTAAATATTTAATTTTTTTTATAAAAACATTTTATTTATTTCCTTTTCAGTTTTATTAATAATTTTAAAAAACTAGAACCACGACTTATATTTCAATTAAAATTTAAATAAAAGCATACAGAAAAGATAAAGACGTTGACTTATTTCCAAAGTGAACAATCTCCATCAATAAGTTCCATAAAGTACAATACCGCCACAAAAATAACTTTTTTTTTCTACAAATTCACAAACTAATACTAAATAATTACCTTAACTGATTGAAACAGCCAAAAAAAAATTATGGTAGAGCACTAAAGTTATACGTTTTTTTCGTTTTGTCATTTTTTTATAAAACTGGAGATTGTACACTTTGGAATTAGCCCTCTCATTTGTTGTAGTATTACTTGTACTTGGTACCTTTATCTATTCAGAGTATACCAATTAAAAAAAAAGCGTAATATGTACTTATACTTTAATATACTATGTTTTTATTATTGCTCATGTGGACTATTGCAGGTCAATTTGTTTAATCACCATACCTTTTCAACACTTTACGCCCCGCACCTCATTAAAATTGATGCAATTGACTAAAATTTAACGAAAAACCATCCATTCAGGATTCTCATTAGCTGAATAGTATTTCGCAACATTACATACCATTGCAAACTCTTTTATATTAATACCAATAATTGAGGTATACAGTCAATGTGTTAAATAAATAGCAAATTAGCAAATTGCAGTTGAAACCCTGAATTTTCGAGTGTTTCTAGTCAAATAATACATAAATCACAGTTAAACAAATGTTTCAAATGTAATTAATTGTATCAATTAAGCTCAATTCCATCCAGTTTTTTATCTGAAATAAAATGGAAAGGTAAGTAATATGTTTAATTAAAATATATATGATGTGATGGAATAGTAATCGTTAGAAAATATAATTTTGATTTATGGTAGCAAAAACATATTTGTGAAAATATAATTAATCTGGGGATGTTTTGACTGTTTTTTTTATTAAACGAAAAACATGTTTTGTTAGCGTGCCGAGGTGAAATTCCTTTTCCATATTTTGCTTTTCAGTGTATCTTAGGAATACCCCACCTCCAATATGTGTTTCACTCTCCAACGACAACACTAGTTTTATGGCTAATAATATTTTAACCATTTTAAGGTAACTGTGGCGTTGATTACGAATATAAAGTCAGTTTTGCCTAATTGACTTTTCTTTTAGAGATAATTAGCCAAATATTATAAAACAAAAAAATTTAAAAAATAATAGTGCATTGGTATCCAAATGTATATTGCGAGACACGAAAGAAAACCGTTCGGAGTCAATTGGTTTAGGAAGGTCGGCCAAAAAATCTATTTAAACCAGTGGTGTCCCGTCGTTCTTTAAATAAAACGGCACTCCTTTTTGATGCACTTCAGATAATTAAAAAATGTAACTATGCTTAATAAACCTTTATCTATATTTGTCTGTTTTCTTTCGTGCACCGTACTTCTATATCTCTTTTGTGTTGCAAAAACGGCAAACTTTCGAATTTTAAAATAATTTAATTTTGATTTTTCTTGATCGATTTATCTATAAATATATTTTTTCTTGAGTTCTGTCATTAACGGTTCCGGGCTAGTGTTTACGTCCACTATTATTGGACCACTCAGTATAGTGATACACGATTTACAAGTCCAGATTTTACAAGGGCAGCCAGCATCAGATCCAGTGAACGAGATTTATCAAAATTTTAATTTATGCGGTTCGACTTTGGGCTACTCGGGTATGCCAAGAGTGGCCGTCTGTCTCCGTTTGCCATATTACTTTATACAGGGGCCGTCATTGTGAAGTACTATACAGGACATTTCCTAACTGCGTGCTGATTTTAAAGGGGGTGTTTTATGTCCTAAAACTCTTAACTTTTGAGATACAGGATGGTAAAGTTTAAAAAGAAAACATTTTTTTTCTTGTAGATAACTGAATGAAATTTGATACACGTCTTCTATGCATTAAGGAGCATACGGATTTATCCAGGTTAATTACATGTGAACGCCACTCGTAGAAATTTCAAAAATTGATTGTTAATAAAAAATGCCCTTCTATGCATAAAAGACGTGTATCAAATTTCACACAGTTATTTATCTATAATATCAATAGAATTAGGATTTAAAAAAAATGTTTTTTTTAAAACCCTGTATCTCCAAAGTTAAGACTTTTAGGTTCATATTAAACTTATTTCTTAAAAAGGTCCAAGAATCACCTCCTTTAACATTAGCACGCAATAAGGACACGCCCTGTACAAAGTAATATGACAGAAGGAGACAAACGGTTACTTTTGTTATACCCGAATAGCCGAAAAGTCGAACTGCATAAGTTAAAATTTTGATAAATCTTGTTCACTGGAATCAATGCGGGAATTGTTGCTGGCTCCCCTACTATAACTACATTGATGTGTTAATTTTGGAAAAATATGAGTTCTGTAGTTTTTCAAATATTAATTGCAATAGTAGATATTTTTTGACACCCGGTATTGAACAGAAAATTAAATATTTTGAAGCAGTTTATTGACAGCTACTTTATGAACAATTTTACAAAATATATGAAAAAAAAAACTAAGCTATTTTTGAGGTTGACGGCTGTGATTCTAATAGTTCGATTCCTTCTAAATCGCTGTTTTCCTCTGAAAATGATGAGGGTTTTCCTCTGAAAATGATGAGGTTTCGTCATCACTACTTGAAGATCCCAGTGTGATAACTAAATCATCAATAACCGTTTCAATTTTGCCATCTACTTCCCAGTATTTATCTTCAATAGAACGAACAAATTTAATGATTTTATTGAGTCAATCGCTTCTAATGTTATTTTATTTAAATCTTTAATTGAAAGATCACCGGTGTTGCGCTCTCGAATATATTTTTTTTACTCCTGCCCATGCAAGTTGAATAGGGTTGAGGTCGCTCATGTATGGAGGCAGCCTTAAAGATGTGTGACCGAGGTTACGTAAAAGGCCGTTAATTTTATACTTTTTTTTCTCTAGGCTTGTTGCCTGATATTACTTCACATAATTGATATTTTCTCCATGTTGGATCACATACAAGATTGTTCGATTTAAGCCACGATATCATATGAGCCATTGTAGAGTATTTAGTTGGCACTTTATCTTCTACGTGAGAATGATAAGACGACCACGACTGATTTGGGAGGAATGTTAGGTAGAAGCTTCTCGAGCAACCACTTTTCAAAATTATCTCTATTCATCTGTCCATGATAGTCTCCAGTTATTAGTCCCGAGTGAAAAACTGAAGCAGCACAGCACAGCCATTTTCGTTTATTTTGGCACTTTCGCCAAACAAAACCGATCGTAAAAGCCGATTTAAGCTTTTATACCCGAACGGAAAATCCATTTTGTTCTTTACAGCACGAAGTAGGGGTTTTCAGGTCGGAACCTTTTTCAAGTTATATAAAAATCTTCTATTGTTCGTCGAATTACTTGAAATTCACCATGGTCAATTTTATCTTTGTATGATAATCGTGGTCTTTTTTTACCAGGAGATTTTAAAGGTGAAGTAGAACATGAGCGATCATTATGTTCTCTTTGAATTTTTCTTACACTAATTTCCGAAACACCAGTGTAAAATGCAGCGCGTTCTGTTCGATTTTGAATTGAAACCTTCTAGGGGCAAGTGCATGGAGACTCTAGGCACATTCCAATTACAAGTAGACCAGTGCGATATTTACTAAATCCTCGATTTATTTTCAGTACCGCTTAGCTGGCGCACATTATAGGTGAAGCGGCAAACTATTACAACAAATAAAATAACATAAAATTTATTTGCTTACACAAATTTTACTTTTCAGCTTGCTTAAGACTATGAACCTTTATTTTAGAGACCGCCCGGTTTTCTTTCGTGTCCCGAACTTTAAGTATGACTAACAATAAAAATGAAGTTCAATTTGGTACATTAAGATAGAATTGCAGTAATCAAATTCGGAAAAGTTCAGCTAATTCGTAGAGGAAAAATGCTGTTAATATGATTTTCTTTTATGTAAGTTATGGGGAACATCACGTTGAAGACTCCAGCAATAGTCTGCCATCATATGCTTGCACTATCTGCCCTGATACATCTTTCTTCCATCACCTTTATATCTTGGTCGTTCCTCACTTAAATCTCCAAAATTGTCAGAAAATCTATACAAGTGATCATGGAGAAAGTTTACTTTTATGCTCATATTAGACAGAACCCAAGTTTCTAAAGTTTATTAACATTTGTTGACCCAGTTATAGTTATTTATTATTATCTGCTTTGTGGTTACTTACGGAGTTCAACCGAGACAAAGCTACACCAAAAAGCAGCTTTAAGAGACGTCATGTGATGTGTAGAATTAGAGTCCTTAAAAAGTTTGCCGAATTTGAGGACTATCTAAGATAAATGCTGTTAGTTTTTCATTACTTAGCCTAGGAAACGACTACAGATGTATTTGAAGCTATATTCATCTTTGTTTAAAGCCTTAACAAATTTTTCATTAGTACCAACTTGATAGGAGCGGTGGGAGAATGATTTTTTTTACCCACTAACGGTTCATTTATGACATATGCTGTTCATATTGTCATGTTTTCTCTTAAAGGCCAATTATTTGTATTTCAATCTTGCTTCACCCTACTGTCCTACAAGTAGATAATGTTTTGTATACACAGTTTACTGCCCAAGCAATAAGTTTACCATTTTTAGATGAACACAAATAGAAAACTGATGCTTATGATAGCAAAGTTTCTGCAATACTAATTTAATGATTTCATATTCTTCTTTAAGTTTTGTTGAGTGAGCAATAGAAAGAAACATATATCGGTTACCATTGTGCAGCAAAACGCACTTTAAGCTTCTACTGGAAATGTCTATAAACTGGGACAAATCTCATTTCCATTTGACAAAGAAGTCCAGGGGTGTTATTACAATAAACAAGTTCTTCATATTACTAGGCTAAAGTAAGGAAGAAATTCTACTTCTTGTGTTCTCTAAATTGTTGTGTTTATTTCTGGCTCTAGGCAGTTCTTTCATTTATGCTGGAAGTTAGAAGTTTAGATGCTTATTTTGACATCATTCAATTTTTCTTGAGAGAACTGCTGGGGTGTTAAAGAAAAGTATTCCTTTAAATTCACTTTCACTGCAACTGCCCAACTCCTGGTACTCAATTTCTTCTAATTCCGACCAGGTAAGATCAAGTCATGTAGTAAATATTGGTAAGGGAACCTCTCCTGTATGTAGTACAGGTCGCCTTGCTGATTCCAAATCTAGATATTATCATTTGCGTTTCTTGTATTGATTAAAACCTTGTATACTAATTAAACGAATATCTTAATCTCCAAGCATTACACCAAAATAAGCAAGATAGGCTTGCCTTAAAAAGACTGTGATTTTTCCCTTTGTTTCTCTACAGCGCATTTACCACAAATGTGTTAGGATTCTTCGTGAAAAACTGAAAACCGAAGTGTATATGTTATAATTCATATTGTTTCTTAAACCAAATATATATACAGGGTTATTCACGCAACCCGTTCATTAAAAGTTTTTGATGATGCCATTTAGATAAAAATTTCAAATTTTGGAATTAAGGTAAGGTCAGGGGGTACTTCTTTTTTGAAATATTTTCAACTTCCTGTCATTTGCGGTTTAACCGGAAGTTGGTATCAACTTGCTTATTTTAAATAGAACACCCTGTATTTTATGATATTTTTGGATTCTACGGAGAATTTTAATGCTATTTTATGTAGCATGTCCTATACCTAGGTTCAAGCGTTCTTAAGTTACTTGACCTTGAACCAAAAATGAGCCTTCGGGGTACCAAATTTTAAAATCTCATATTTTTGTAAGTTTTGAAGATATAATCTTCATATTTTGCAGACGATCGGTAAATAATCTTAGGTTTCTATTTTTTTATTGAATTTGTCTATTTTTATACAGGGTGTCCTAAATTCAGCGGCAAACATTCATATTTTCAAAGCCGCTAAAGTCCGTTTTTTTAAATGGGACGCCCTATAACTTTGTGCACTATCAAATGTAAAATTTAATTTTCTATCGAACTGTATTAAGGTTCCCTATACCTATTCGTAACCATTTTCGAAATAATCAGGTTTTTATTAAACATATGTATTTGCTAAATGCTTACACCTTCCCGTAGTAAGCCATGGAAAAACAATTGTTGTGCTTTTCTGTTCAACATGACCGCTGATTTGAAACTTTTAAATTAAAATAAAATAACACTCAAAAGCTGATATTCTCAATTTATTTTATATTCGCGGAGAATGTTACAAAATATTGGAGAGAACGTGCCATGTTTTTAATGAAAAACATCCTCACTTATCGCCAATGAACAAGAGAAAATTAAAGAGGATTGAAACGAAATTTTTTCGTTTCGGAAAAGTTAAAGTTATAAAAAATGTAATAAATTGTTTACATTATTTTTAACCATATCTACTAAGTTCGAGACTGTTCTAAACTTGCTTTAGTGAACTTAAAAATTATAGCAATCTAACAATCAACAATAAATAAATAAAATAATAAAATTGAATTATAACAAATGTTCTATATGCTGTTCGTTCATTTGAAGACACATTTCAATTCTTCTTTGTACAGTTGCTGTGGCCCGTTGAATTTGTCCGTTTTCTAATTCGGCAAAAGCTGTTCGTATCCTGTCCAGTAAATCTTATTGGTTATTTACTGGGGAAGCATAGACTTTACCTTTGATAAATCCCCATAAATAAAAGTCTAGGAGTGTTAAATCAGGCGATCGCGGGGGCCATCTCCAAGGGCCATTGGGACCAATCCAGCGATCTTCAAAAATTCGAGATAATTGGAGATAAACTGCAGCGGAATTATGTGCTGGTGCCCCATCTAATTGATACCAATAATTTTGCAGCTCACCAATAGGAATTTCTTCTATAAATTCAGAAACCGTCCCTCGTAGAATTTCCAAATACTTATCACTGTTTAAATTGTCTTCATAAATACAGTACCGCACCTGATCATTTAATACTATACTGAAAACATTGAAGCTAAACCTCTCTTGAGAACGCGTTTCGCGTAAAGCGTGCGGATTTTCTGCTGCCCAGAAATGTTCGTTTCTTCTATTTGTTATTCCTTCTCTACAAAATTTCGCTTCATCGGTCCAAAATATTTTTGAAAGGAATTGAGGGTCCTCGGGACGGTATTGAACTTTGCAGGTTTGCGTGGAAATAAGCTAATGTGTTTATTACGTTATCCTCGGCATTTGTCACTGGTTTCGGAACATTTTTTTGTAACTTTAACCTTGCCAAAACGCAAAAAGTTCGTTTCAATCCTCTTGAATTTTGACTTGTTCATTGGCGGCAAATCAGGGTGGCGTTCATTAAACAGACGACACGTCCTCTCCAAAATTTTATAACATTCTCCATGAATATTAAATAGACTGAGAATATCAGCGTTTGAGTATTCTTCTATTTCGATTTAGAAGATTTAGTTTATCACTGACAGCTTTCGATAAATAACGCATACTAATCATCTGTCATATTGGATATTAGATCTCAATTGTTTTTCCATGGCTCACCATTGAAACATGTAAACATTTAAGCAAATACATACGATATTTTTATAAAACCCATTTATTTCGAAAATGGTTACGAATAGGTATAGGGAACCTTAATACAGTTCGATAGAAAATGAAATTCTACATTTGATAGTGCATAAAGTTATAGGGTGTCCCATTTAAAAAAACGGACTTAGCGGCTTTGAAAATGTGAATGTTTGCCGCTGAATTTAGGACACCCTGTATAAAAATAGACATATTCAATAAAAAAAGTAGAAACCTAAGATTATTTACCGATCATCTGCAAAATATGAAGAGTATATCTTCAAAACTTACAAAAATATGAGATTTCAAAATTTGGTACCCGAAGGCTCATTTTCGGTTCAAGGTCAAATATCTTAAGAACGCTTGAACCTAGATATAGAATATGCCACATAAAATAGCGTTAAAATTCTCCATAGAATCCAAAATTATGTGTTCCATTTAAAATAAGCAAGTTGATACCAACTTCCGGTTAAACCGGAAGTGACATGAAGTTGAAAATATTTCAAAAAACCTTGACCTTACCTTAATCCCAAAATTTGAAATTTTTATCTAAATGGCATCATCAAAAACTTTTAATTAACGGGTTGCGTAAATAACCCTATATATATATATATATATATATATATATATATATAATATATATATATATATATATATATATATATATATATATATATATATATATATATATATATATATATATATATATATATATATATATATATATATATATATATATATATATTTATATATATTTATATATATGGCACGGTCAGCTAGACCAACCACAACACTTCTTTTTTGTTTGTGTTGGTGCTGAGAATTGAAATTAAGTTATGGTTCCGCCAAGTTTCTTTTGTAAACCATTTAGTTTCTAAATTATTTTCTTTTTGTCTAATTATAGTAATGTCAAGAAGATTTATTCTGTTTTCTGTTTCAACTTCTCGAGTGAACTGAAGTTTCGGGTAGAAATTATTGAATGCTAAAAAGAGTTCTTCTATTTTATTTTCTGGAACTGATTCTAGACAATCATCCACGTATCTCTTAAAAAAAGCAATGATAAAATTCAAATTTCCGAGTACTTCCTCTTTTAGGTATTCAATATCTATTTGTGCGGTTATAGAGGCAATAGGTGAGCCCATAGCACATCCATCAAGTTATTGTTGAAATTGGTTTTTGTATAGAAAATAATTCCAAGCACTTTATAGAAATTACATCTAGATTAATTTTGAATTTGGTGGTATTGTTAAAGTATCTCAAAAGACTGTGATATTTGACAAACATTTTAACAAATACAGAGCTAGAGATTCAATTCATGAATTTATAGGCCTAAAGGGAATGTTAGGTTTATGCAATTTGGGTAGGCCATATATTTGAGGCGTGACTGCATTATGAATTAAATTTTTGGCTTCCGCATCAGTTAATAGATTTTTGTTTAAGAGTTTTTTTACAAAAGTATTATTTTTATTTTTAAAAATGTTTGCTGGGTCGTTCTTTAAAAGTTTATAAGTATACAAAGAATGCATCCACTGCATTACACAGACATGAAAAAAGCGCAAAACACGAATTTAATTTTTCTGAAACCAAAATCATAGATGAAGATAACCTGTACCTGAAATAAATTATTAAAAAAATGATTCATATATAAAAAGAAAAAAATGCGGTAAATGACAAACAAGACATAAGACGTCTAAGCCAATATTAAATTTTAAATTAAAAAGTGAAGGAACAAAATATCTTTAAATTCACTACAAACGAAGCATGATAAGTAAACTTTTGTACCTACAACTGGGACACATGAGCTGCCTGGCAAACCATCAACTTACTGCCTACCAATAAAATATCTAAAACAAACGACATGCATTTTTCAAGGTATGTAACCTTATTTTATTAATCTTGTAAATAGAATAACATTTTAAATTAGTTTTAAGAAATTATAGATTTCTTTTTATGATTTGACTACCAAACGTTTTTTTATTATTTGTAGATAGGAAAGTAGGGAAAGCTTTATTCACATATACTATGCTTGCTATGATAGGCAAAACGTCAAATTAACTCTATTGTGTTGTTTGTTTTTGCAAATTTGCAAATATACCTATACTCAAGAAAGAAGTCTGGAATTACAGAATTACAAATCTAGATGAGAAACTGCTTCTTTCTGTTAAGCGGGTTTTTAATAATTTTTGAAAAAAAAATCTAATACTTTTGATATAACTAAAAAAAATAATTTGTCTTTTTCAAGCACCAAGTAGTTTACTTTCCGCACTAGTGCGGCAAAAACTAATTTTCCGCACTAATATATGTGGGGAAAGTGCTTACTTTCCACACGCTTACAGGAAAAATTAATTTTCACACTAAAAATATCCGCAACAATTCCCCGATGATCAAGTGCAGGTTGCGGATTGCATTTGAACATCAGACGCCATAAATCCTAAATAATTCTAGGCAAAGTTTATAAGACTTTGCTCTGTCTTATACATTTTCGGTCGGCAAAACTGCAGACCACGCAATCGGAATGAACTAATTATATCGGCTAAGCGAGTGAACAACTTCTCCAACAAATAACTCGAATCGGCACAAATTCCACTCAATTTGTATTTCTTGGGATTACATTAAATTTGGCGAGCCTCGCTTCCTCTCGATCTCAAATATTAATTACGCTCGAATTGTCTAAATCAAGATACGCCAAGAATTATGGTAAATGAATTAGGCTATTGGCGGGGGCGTTTTAAATAAATCGACTTATAATGTGTCAAACCTAAATTTTCTCAAAGGCTGATTTATATTTGGTATGGTGTTCATTGAGAAGATTTATTCTCAGTAAATTTATGAATCCCAATTGCTTGTCTTTCTGGAATAACTTCATAATCTCACTGAGAACGTTGCAGTAGTTTGCTAACATTAACAAATTTCAGTTCATTTAAGTCCTAAATGAATTCAGACACTGTTTAAATAATGGAAACGTTTTTAATTTTAAAATGTTTGTTGAAGATTGGTATCAGTAATAAAGCAAATACGTGTATCTATTTATGTTATACTTAATACATCCTGACTACTTTTCTGATACAATTAACTGCTAGCAAAGTAGTTAATGTTTTATAGTTGCATCTATGCAATGTGTTGTATTAATGTGGCATATGAGACTATTTTGTTTTTGGAAACTGAGTTGCTTTATATATTTATTGTAATAACGTTCTTAGAGCATAATTATAGAACATTTATAAGATACGTGTTAATGTTGCTCGATAAGTGTGTACAGTAACACAATTTTACAGCAACGGCGTTTATAGAATCAAATTATACGATCTCCTATGAAACTCTTATAGAATAATTCTTTAATGCCGCTTATAGTTTCTTTATCGAACTGTTGTGTAAGGGGTTGCTAAGTGACAATTCTGCTGCAGACAAAAAGTACACATTTGGAAGCTGCTATCGAACTTAAGAGAAAAAGCTCTATACAGTATGAATAAAAAAGAGTTGTTATAGGATCATTATAGAGTAAATAGGTAACAATACAAGCCTTTTTGTTCCATGAAAAAATTTTACAGAACTCTCATACTTTAACTGACGCCATGCTGTTTAAGGGGTTATTTTGTTTGTGTTTTGTTTTGGGTAACACATCATATTAAAAGTAAAAATAATGTCGTGTAATAAATGAAAACCAGTGAAAAAAATGGTGGAAGAAGTGACATTATTTTAAGTAGATAGCGCTACAGTGAATGAAGAAGAAAAAATTAAAATAGATTTCGATAAAAAAAAAAGATAGCGAAGAAAAGAAATGACGGGCTAATAGAGGTTCAAAATAATGACGAGGATGATTCTGTAATATCAGAGTTAGAAAAAAACGCAGAGTTTACAAGGGATCTTCGAATCTGGGCACTAAAATTCAATATCTCACATTCGGCGTTGAAAAATGTGTTCAAAAGTGTTAACAAGCGTTTACCAGATATTCTTCCTGCAGATGCAAAAACGCTTTCTTAGACTTGCCAAACTGTAGTTATGACTAAAGTTTTGAGCGGCGATGACTGGCATCATGGTTTCAAAGTTTGTTTGAGACAAGTCTTATCACCAATGCTAAACTTACCCAGCATTACTTAAGCATTAGGGTGAATCTAAATTTGGATTGCTTTACTATTCACAAAAAGCAGTAAAGTTGATTTTGACCGATTCTTTTTAATATTTATGAACTAACTATGGTCATCGGCATATACTGAGGTTCAGGAAAGCCGCCCAGTTTCACAGAATTTTTGCAACCTTTTGTTAGTGAATCCCAGTAATCTTAGTAAAAGGACTCCTGATAAATCAAGTTATAATTAATGTCAAGCTAAGATGTTTTATGTGCGTCTCCCCAGCCAGAGCCTTTAATAAAGACAAATTAAAATATATTTAATACTTGAAAACTTTGGCTAATACATAATTCATAGTGAAAAAAGGTATTTATAATTAATAAGTGAAGAACAAATGACAAATTTCGTGCTTAACAATATGCATCACATCAATAAGCAGGATTCTCCTTTACTCCTATCGCCAATAGATATAGCTGACGACTTTCCGGTAGGAGAATAATTATATTTACTGGATTAAGGTGTCATAAAAAAAATTTTATTAGGCTGGAGGGATGAAGAAAAAATGGTGCGCCAGAAATATAGACACAGTCTCAAATTTTTTGGGAAAAATGTAAAATGCCATACGAGTTTCATAGACCTGTACGTGGTTTAGATGTTTTGTGCCTCTGAAAAGGAACAAAATATCGCACATTTTTGTATTATTGAAATAGTAATACTGAGGGATGTGTTGGCCCCCGAAGTATACGTCTTTTACGGGATAGTTGAGGAAATATTATACAATATGGCAATAATGTGGATGTTAAAAATGCCACATATGTGTTATATAACAGCTGTTTACGAAGCATATTTGCTCTGTAATTATTGCAATCGGCACAAAAATGTAATGTAAGTGAGACTACATTTTGGAAGTACAGGATAAACCTTTCTATCCGTGGCCATATTGCGCCATTTTGCGAAGAAAAAAAGAAAAAATCGTATTAAAAATTATATCTAATATAAATAGATAAACTGATATTAATAACCTAAAGTACATTTTAGTTTTTGACCATTTTATGTACAGTTGGTTGCTAAATTCATCAATTAATTTTTTTTATATAATTTCGAGCATCATACTAAATATAAGGTAAACTGACAGTGCGTCAAAAAATTACCACATATGTACCATATATTTCACAATAAAACTTTTTCCGCATTAAAATTTACTGCCATTGACTTTACAAACTAATTAAAGAATTCGGAATCATGTAGATTATTCCTTTTGATTATGATGTCCATTTTATTTCTGACATGTGTAGCGTTGTGAAGCGATATGCAGACATTTTGTTTTTAAAAGATGTATTTAAATGATTTTAAAGTTTTATAAATATTGCAGTATGCAACACAATTTTATTGGTTCTATAGCTGAATTCTAAGAATGCATTTTAGAGCATTTTTATGAGGTTGCTTTGTATCTATATTCTAAAACTTCTTTAAGACCTGTGAGAACGTTTATTCAACAATTCTATAACTGTTTTCTGCAGGTCTTATCGAACAGCTTAAAGAACCAAAAGCTATATAGACCGGTGCCCATTTTTATAGTATAAGGGTTGTAAGAACGTTTTAAAATGTTCTTAGAACAGACATTGCTCTATTAAATTTACTCTGAAACGTTCTTACGACTTTTATAGAACATGAACATGTTAGCTGGGATATTCGCAAATGGTACAAAATGGGATCGCAGAAACCACTACGACCGGCATTGAATTACATTGCTGACTACTGATTTTAGTTAATGATGTGGATATCTTTTTATTTCAGGTCACATTAAATTCACAGCTCCTATCGCGACTGGCACTGCATTGAATAATAGATAATCCTTATGACAAACAACGATGTATTTTAGTCACTTGAATCGGGCCTCGACGAGGCAATAGTTTCCACACCTAAACTACTATCATTGCTTTCCTTGTGTGTCCACATTTCTTTCGACTATCCTGTATTAACGGTAAATCGTAAATTATCTAGTATGCTGTTCAATAAATGTTCAATCTGAGCATCTTCGTACTTTTGACCATGCATATATTTTTTGCAACTCTTCGAACCTTTGACGAGTTAACTGTTCTAAATTGTCCAACCTAAAGGTGATATTGTGAGCAGCTACTCAGTTTTTAAGTAGTGTCCATATTTTTCAATTGGGTTTAAGTCCGAGTGATATGGAGATAATCTCAAAACTCTACGACTATATGCTTCTAATAGGCGGTGTAGATTATATTCTGGTCGGAAACGAAATTTGTTATTTTGGATGATATTGTACAATTCCGCCTTCGTTGGGATTTCATTAAATGCTTTTTCCTATTCTGTTAACTACTATATCATTTTTTTTCAGGTTTTCTGATGTTACATTTCGTTACGTTTCGTTGATTCATGTCATCGTGGTAGTCTCCCGACTTAATATAAATAATAAATAATATAAATCTAATATCTTTTTGTGTCGAATTATTTTTTTAAATAATAAATTGCTATAGGAGAGAATATCATATAATTAAATTTAATAAACATATCGGCTTTCATTTAAAAAATAGTGCTTACTGCTTGCCTGAGAAAATGAAACAAAGCATTCGTGACAAAGCCATCCTCTCTGCCAGCATGTGTAATTATCTTAATCTTAATATTTGGCCTTCGAAAACTGGTTTAATAAGCTCTTGCTACTGGCATCTGACATTTCCCTAAGGAAAATCTATAATTTGCACACCAATTTCTTTATGGAACCATCAATGAGGTTTCAGCGAAAAAAATAGAGTTCTTCAAATATAGAACATGAAACACTCTCGAACAAAACACTGAGCTCAACAACACAGGCACAAAACTAAAAGTCTGCTCAACTAAATCTTATCCAGTGTCATAAAATTGATAGAGAAACCATTGTCATAAAATTGATTAAAACCATTAAACTGACTCCTTTCATCGAGGTCGCTGGTAGTTGTTAGGACAAAGGCTGCCTGCAACCGATACCGTTAGAAATGTGTTTGCCACGTGCTGTCCCATTCCTAAGTTGCACCGGCTTTATTCAAACCAGCGGCGAAGCAGCAGGAACAAAAGCATGCTAATAACAAAATAGCTTTCATCTCATCTGATGAGAATTATTAATAAGTATACATTACCCGAACAAGCAAAAGACATAGACATTCAACTTCCACTAAGCACGTGAGTAAATGCAGAGCAAATTTTCATTCCAGCGCCGCATCGCTCACGCCGCTGGTTGATGTAGGTAGAGCATTAAATTGTTCAGATCTGACTTTTGTTGGGAGCAAATAACAAATACAATCATTCCTGTCTCGCACTGAAGCTGCAATTCTCTATTTTTGTCAACGATGATCATGATTTCGCCCTTTATAGGGTTCATCAGGCCATCAGAGGCTACCATGTTTCGTTTAGGGCAAGTGCACAAAATGGAATCACAGCAATTACGCCTGGGTACCTTAATGTCAAGAAAGCTTACCTTCCAACCGAAAAAAGTGGGTTAGAGACTTGGCTCAGCTAGAAATTTTTGTTTATGTGAGAAAGTTAGACGCCAATGTGTAAAATCTTTCGTTCCTAAAGAGTCAAAGGGTCTCTAGACATCTGAGATGTGTACTTAAGACTTTTCATTCTACTAAAGACTATTTATGTGTTACGTTTCTTAAATTTTCATTTGTGTCGATGTCTTGCGACATTTCGTTGCTTGTAAGTGGATTGTAAGGATTGAAGTTGCTTGTAAAGGATTTTAGCATTTGATTAGATTTTATTGTCGTTTTTCCAGGAATGTTTCGCGACGCCCAATCTTGATGTTTTCCCTTTTCTTTCTCTGTGTGCTTTCATTGAGCTTTAATCCTTATGCCAAGGGGTTTCTCCGTTTCCCCAATGCAAGGTGACCACATTCACAAGGTAGTTGATAGATACCATTATGTCTCTCGTTTTTATTATAGGCCTTGGTTACAGTTAATAAACTTGTTTCGCGACTTAAAGGCTGTTGTGAATTGTATTTTTGTCGCTATTCGTCTGTTATCTTTGGAAGTTGTCAACATATGGAATAGGTATGAGTAAGTCATTGTCATTTTTCTGTATAATTATTCTGCTTAAGGGCATTTTTCTAATGTTCTTATCTAAATACTCCTTGCCCATACATAAGTTTGTGGTTGGGTTATACAGAGATCCAATAGCACATTGGTTTATTGCCACAGAATAATTATATAATTCTTGTTGAGGTTCCTTCTCCATCGTAAACTTGACTAAAGAGCGAATGGTATTTAAATGGCCTATACATTTTTCCCAATAAACATCGACATATCTTATCTAAACTTTAGGCTTAAATCTTGCCGTCTCTATGTCATGGTTTTCAAACCAATGCTGGAGAAAAAGAAGACCCTCATTTTAAGCGTAGAACTTACCTTTATCCTGAAAATAAGAATTACGTTGACAATACTCCAGCTTGATTTTAATAGTGAACAACGACTCTAGCAGTGTTGTAAAATGAAAATAAGATTGCCAACATTAATAGGTTTAAGTTACTTAATGAACTCAGATATTTTATTTAAGTAATGATATAAATTTTTAATGAAAACGTTTGTAATATATTTCTACCAGTAATAAAGCAAATGCGTAATTGCGATTAATATGGTCACTAAGTTAAGCACTGTTTGACACGTTAAATAAATCAAGAATATTTGTCCGTTAATATAAAAACCGCAAATTATATATGTGGTGAGTTTTTATGGGGATAACCAGCTTCTAAGAAGCATTTTTAGCCCCTTATGGTAAAAAATGGGATCATAGAAACTAGTACGAATGGTATTTAATTACATAGCTGAAATCTGATTTTGTTTAGGAGCAATGATGTGGCTAACTTCTTATTTACTTACCAACTTCAAAGATACTATGACCCTTTCTGAAACTTGTCCTGCTCTCTTTAGAACTTTTTAGGCCCACATGGCTAGCGAGAGTCAATAAACAAAATGGAAACACAGAAACTACTACTGGCAATGACTTACATTCCTGAAGTCTTTTGTAAAATTCTGCAATAATTATGGTATTTTTTATGCCAAGACAAATGGCTATTCTATGAGTCTGATGTTTCTGGAAAATAATCCGAATCATTGTATTCATTGCTAGAGGGATGAAAAGGACGCGGTTTATAATATTCTAATTTTGTGTCGGAAATACATTAACCAGATTCCGAGTTTAGTAAAGTTATATTGGGTGGACATTTTTTAAAATATTATTAACAAATTATTAACATAATATATTCCTACATATGTTGTAACAACCTTTTCATGTTGTTACACCGCATTTGTAAATTTCAATATTTTAACTTAAATAGAAATCAATTTATCTACATATTCCTTAGTTCACTTGAGGCTTAACACGGCTATGCTTATTTCAATTTTCATAGTAATTAAATTTATTGACTACTACACTGGTTCGAATAGATTTGAACAGGTATTTTGTTGAGATTTGTGCCTTCGACACACCGAAAAATGCAGTTGAAAGAGTGAGAGAGTTCATGGGTCACTTCATTTTTTGTTAATCTAGAAGGTTATTAGTTCGCCGGTTGGAAATGTTTACTCTCTTTCCTTGAAATTTCGCAGAAGGGCAAATTTGGCTGCCATGTTTAATTAGATTAGAGTTTTTGTGAATTGTGCCATTTGGTTTCACGCGAATTTAAATGTCGGATTAGTTTTCACAAATTTAAAATCTAATTTTATCTTCGTTATGTCGAAGTAAAACCAGTACCCTAGCAGAAAGAAAAGCCAGTTCAACAGGTAAAGATTCTTCAGTCGACGCCATGTTGTGCAGGTCATGCTGAAATGTGAATTTTTCTTTGTTTCACGCTTTTTTTTATTTTAGCTCGTAAATCCTTTTTTATCCACTACATCTTTTAATCTTATCTTTATTAAATTTACTTGCTTTTACTTTTTAACATGTTTTAAAAATTGGAGCAAGTATTTAATTTTTGAAACAATAAGAAAAATTGGACCTATAATTGGGGAAGAATGACCAGTCTACGGATTTTTCTTTGGTTGACTGAAAACTCCGGAGAAGATTTTTGATGTTTAGGAGAAGCTGGAATAGTTTTCCTTTTGCCGTGTGGTGTATGCTGTTCTCCTAGACGTTTTGTGTTG
Organism: Kuschelorhynchus macadamiae; assembly: GCA_030620095.1. Taxonomy (NCBI): domain Eukaryota; kingdom Metazoa; phylum Arthropoda; class Insecta; order Coleoptera; family Curculionidae; genus Kuschelorhynchus; species Kuschelorhynchus macadamiae. Next base: position 148,443 of record JAUTXW010000343.1, read on the forward strand.
GGACACTTCCACTGGCTTGGCGCCGCTGCTGTTTGATGCATTGGAAGTCCAGACGCTTTTGATTTCTCCGGGAAGCATAAAAAATGAGTATTGTGATAGTAGTGAGTAGTGTAGTAAAATTATTATTTTGACTAATGATCTCCTTTTGATAAAATTATTAGAATTTTCTGAATCTCTTTGTAAAATTTTGCTATTTTTTTTGGAATATTATTGGAGTGTTGAGAATCATCCTTATAAAAATATTTAACTTTAAATTAATTGAAGCAAATATTTAATATATTTACATACCTCAACATGTAGGCTAATCTGTCTACGGAATGTTTCGGTACATAATATAAACAATATTATTTAAGCAAGCATAAGAAATTATATCATTTATCTTAAGTTTTTATAGACACATAGTAGTTGTACAAATACTTTCGTCCTATCGGGATTCATCAGTGCGCCGATCGTAAGAGAGAAACATTAAGTTAGATAATAGAAAAGAATTGATTTCAAAATTCTAAAATTTGTCAATTTGTTTGACATGTAACCTATTTGCTTTAATTAATTCAAAGTTAAATATTTTTATTCAGTTGCGAAAAAGCCAAAAAACATGTTTGTTTGTCAATCTAAACGCAACAAATAATCTGAACACACTTAAAAATAACATTATAGATGGCTGCAAACTATCATTTTTTTTAATATCTAGGTATGTAATTATATTAAATATTTGCTTCAATTAATTTAAAGTTAAATATTTTTATTCAGTTGCGAAAAAGCCAAAAAACATTTTTGTTTGTCAATCTAAACGCAACAAATAATCTGAACACACTTAAAAAAAATCATTCTTATGCTAATTAACACTATAATTGAGTGAAGAGGTAATTTAAGGAATTGAACAACATTCAGCTCATTTAAACAGATTTTGAGAACCATTAAATTTCTATTTCTTGTTTATAACTATGATCAATAGTGAGTTTTAATTCTTAATTACTAGTTGTTTAACTAAATAGAATAAAGAATTTCTTACAACCTAATTATTTATATTATTTTTAGTTCATAAACAACCGAACATGTATTGGGATTTTAGTTCTTATTAGCCAATGACATTCATCTAAATAAAATATATACATTCTTGCAGCTTAATTATTATAATATTTTTAGTTAATAACCAACCGAACATATATTGGGTTTTTAGTTCTTATTAGCCAATGGCATTCATCTAATTAAAATATATACATTCTTGCAGCTTAATTATTATAATATTTTTAGTTCAAAAACAACCGAACAGTTATTGGGTTTTCAGTTATTATTAGACAATGACATTCCACTACATAAAACATATAATCGTCTTACAGCTTAAAAGTTTAATTAAATTTTAGTTCTTGAACAACTGAATATTTTTGCGTTATTTGAATCGCCTTTCTATTTATTGATCATAAGTTTCAAAAAGTTATTTAAAATATCCTATTAACTTGTTATTCTTGATACAGAGCTGAGTGTTTACAAAATTTTATATTTCAACTGTTAATGGTTAATGGTTTTTAGTTATATTTTGCTGACATATTATGAAATGTCGTATTACATTTAAATAGTTAACCTTAATGTAACTAGGTATTTTGTTATTATTGCGTACAAACTTTGTTTATTCCACTAATGTCACTCTGCTTAACTTTGTGTTATTAATATAAGTAAGTAGCTAGATAAGGCTTTGTCCTTTACATCTATGTGAAAATTTGGGTAAAATTTAATAACGCATAAATCACAGTGTTAAATTTAAATGTATATTTGGGTAAATTATTAACCAAGGATTAGTTATTTGCAAATTCAATTGGTACGTTTTATATTATAAGTAAATTGTTTTGGAAATTATAAATTGATTATTTGGGAAAATTAGAAAACTTTTGTGTATAGCTTGTGCTTTGTGACTTAGATATCAAAATAAATCTGAATTGTTGTTTTTAAATATAATTGTGTTCTTTATTAGTATAATTTCAGGATAAATTATTGTGATTTTGGTCAATATCTTCCTTTTCTTTCTTTATGTCCAACTCCTAAAGTTGGTGGCGTCCATAAAAGTCTGAAATCATCTCGAACCTACGAATCGCCTCCGACTAGCCTAACTGAGTAGCCGTGGTAACCAATGTAATAAATTAAATAACCAAATCTAACATCATATAATATAATAGAATAAATGTATCATCTCTATAATAGATCACACCACCATCCCAATAAAATGTTAATTATTTTATTTAATTTTTTAGTTTATTACACTCTATGCCGAAAAACATGTTTTCTCGATTCCATCGGACTACTTACCGGATTGTCTTAAATTTTTATAAAAATTAAGATTAAGACCTGGTAACATTCTAATATAAATTTAATATGGCGAAACAAAAGGACTTACGATTGATTTCAAACTTTTCTAACTAGTAACTATCTAATTCACCACAAATTTTAAACAAAAAATCAAAGCGATACATAGGAATAAACTGGTAATATTTTGGTACAAATCAAGGTACAAAAACAAAAATGGCGGCGTAATAAAATGTTAAAGATTAATTTAAAATTTTGTGCAAGGATAAAAGTGATATAGTGGTCTGCTACTGGTAAAATCGTGGTATTCAAGACGGCGGAATAAAAAGGCGGTCAAATAAAATAGTTAAAAAATCACCTTAAAAACATCTTACTTAATTGACTTCAAATTTTGCAGAAAAATTAAATGTAATATAGGGATAAACTGGTACGAATTCACATGACGGAACGAAAGGACCATCTTAAAAATCAGTATAAAAACTACTTATTCAATTTATTTTAAATCAAATCCAAAATGAGGTTTAGCATAGGTAGAAACTGGTAAAATATTGGTACGATTTAATATAGTGAAACAAAATGGCGCCCAATAAAAATATTTGAAGAAAAATTCATAATGGGGGAAGTTCCGGGTAAAGGAAATTTACCGATTTTTTTCTTTCGTTATACAATTCGGTCAGCTAACAGGGTAATGAAATACCGCTCCTGTATTATCCAACCCTCCGAAAAATGCGTATAATGAACGAATAATTAACCATAACAAAAAACAAGGTGCAAATTGCGTGTTAAGCCATCTGCCACGCGAAATAATAAAATTAATCTTGACATCCTTTATCAGTACAAACACGCGGATTTTTTTCCTAATTAATCATGTTCTTAACCTTTAACTTTTCTAACATTCTAATGATGAAAAAATCTGGGCTAAGCGAATAAGTTAGAAAAGCGGAAAAAAAATGTTTATGTAACATACATGGAAGGGCAAATTATCAGAGCCTTTATGATTGCAGCTGTATCAATGATAGACTTTCAGGAGTGACAGCGGTAAAATTGTCAGTTGCGAAGCGAATTATTTTTTTAATAGGTCGACCTATTTAACTCTTTAAGGTTTTTAAAAGAACCGAATTGCGGCGTGTCATTAATATAAGATAATTTCTTCGCATGTGTTTGATGTGGGCTTCAATATACAGCAGATTGGCGTTTAATTATTTAACAACGGTTGGAAAAGTATTTAAATAAAAGAATATGAAAATATTTTGATGTTTAATGAGCAAGTATGTCAGCAAATACATTTATGTGCCTCACAAAAAGAATACGATGTAAATATTTTAGAAGGTTTTGTATTATAAATTTTGTTTTTGTTGGTAAATTAAGTAGTAGAGTGCGTATTACTCGGTTACTAATATGATATAAACGTTTTAGTTTATTGAACGCAGAATACTAAAGATAGTAGTGGGTAATGTAAGGTCCGTCTTCATAAAACATGTAGTTTAGTCTAGTACGACGACTTTAATTTAATGTTTTGCCAATATGATCATATCACCCGACATCGTCTTCATATTACAGTAAAAAAATGTTAATAACAGCTGTGAGTGCCTTGTTAAACGAATTTGCAGAAGTTTTAGGGCAAGAAACAGCATCTAGACCAAACAGAATGTAAGATAGAGAGTACATCAGAACAACAAACCTAAGAGCACTAGCTACTACCGTTGATTGAAGGAAAAAGGAAGATGCGCAACCTTATGGGCGAATTCGTGGCACAAAAGGTGTCCGAGATGTAGCTGGCGACATCGTCGCCGCCAGAAAAGGTGTCCGAGATTTCCTTGGCGCCGCACGCTGCCAGTCGTTTGCAGCGAAACAACGGATAGATCGGATAGTCGGCGGAGATGTACGAATCGGTTACCTGTATTGTTTACATCATAGTGGTTATTGTTTTTTGCTCGTTTTCGAGTCAAACTCGTGAATTTTTAACTCTACGAAAACCGAGTATGTTCCATTCTTGTGAAACTGTTAATTAAAGCAATTATGTCTGCCAGAAAAATAGAATGTGCGTATGTTGGATGCAACAAGAAAAGAAAAATAATTTGGTGAGCTTTTTTAAATTCCCCGTGACGAGGCCCGACATTCTTTGTTAATGGATATAAAACTGTGGCAAAGTTGAAATATTTTTAATGGACGAAAATTCTTTGATAAATAAACGTTTATGTAAAAATCATTTTTCTAAACACGATATGTATTCAAGTGGCGAGGGACAATTACTGAAGAAGAATACCGTTCCTATATTTTGGACAGGTAGGTAAGTGTTTTTATTTTGTATTTTATTTTTCGAATGTCCTTGCTAAAATTAAATTTAAATAAAGAATAAACTATGCAGGGTCTTAATAATCTTACAAATGTTACATCGCAGGAATTTGATGTTTTTAGAATCTCTGAGTATTGGAACTTTCTTCTCTTGATTAGTACTCTTTTTAAAATAAATTAAATAGGTCATGACCTTATGGCGCCTGATAAATATATATATATATATATATATATATATATATATATATATATATATATATATATATATATATATATTGTGCTTGTAGGTAACGGCCGTATACTACCAATAGTATAAAGTATAGTATAAAGAAATAACGGGGATTCCGCCAAAAAGTTTATAGTACATTTTTTTTCTAATTTCGAGATAATTCATTTCTTCTTCAGGGCTCTCTAATAACATAATTATCAGAAAATTAAAGGCTCTTTTTACAATTTAAAACCAATTGTTTTTCTATCAAATAATAATGACAGAAATAAGTTAAATATGTCAAATGTATAATTTTATATTTTATATTTTCTGAAATTTCCCTCAAAATTGTTTTTGCATTTTAATGAGTGTAAGTACTGTTTAAATGTAAAAAGCCCTAAATTTTCTGACAATGAATCCATAGTCACAAAAATAAAGATTTGGTAAATAAACCACATAGAAAAATAAGAATTTTGTCGAATACATAATTTTTTCAGTTTCCTTTACTATTTCAATTCAGTGAAACAATCTATGTTTGGTTTGTTATTTAAAAAAACCTGTCAGTGCTTTATAATATTTGTTGTAAAATCTATATATTTAAAACACTGAGCTAAAGTTTTCAGCAAGTTCGTGAGAGAGTTGTACTGCACCGATTTATATGATTTTTTTTTAATGATCGTCTGGTAACCAACACCTTTCAACACTATTTTTTGTATTTTATACAGGATGTTTCAAAAAATCGGGTCACTGATTGATCACGATTCTTCTCAAATTGCTTGACGTAAAAAGATGCATTTTGGCACACAGGTTGGTAGTAGAAAGTAGAGATTGGAAAAGAAGGAATTTTTTATTTAAAAAAACGGTTTCTTTTTCGGAAAAACGCTTAAGCTCGTGTATTTTATTTAGTTATTTAACATATTTTAAGTTTTTTAAAAATGTATACAGGGTGTTTCAAAAAAATTGGGCCACTGATTAATCACGATTCTGATCAAACCGCTTGACGTAAAACATTGAATTTTAGCATACAGGTTGATTGTAGGATGTGGAGGTCTGATAAGAAGAGTTTTTTTCCAAAATCATATTTCAAGGGGATGAAACCGCCCCTTAAATAATACAATATTTTTTATTTAAAAAAACGATTAATTTTTTGAAACAGCGTTTGATCAGGTATATGTCATTTTATTTTTTTTAATGTATACAGGGTGTTCCAAAAAATCGGAAATAATTTATAAACAAACAACTCTCAAACCTCTGTTGACAAAAATTGAACGAAAAAGCAACAACGTGGATTCTAAAATTTATAAAACACTAAGGTGATCTAAGTACCAATTTATATCCCTTTCGTTAGCGTCATACGCGAACGAAATGGCGGGTACTGGTTAGCATGTGTTTAAGTCACGAAAATAATTTAAGGAAAAAATGTCTCAAGCAGAAATTTGGACGTTTCGCATAATTATTTAAGTAATAGCAGCAAAATGGTATTAACAAAAATATACTATGCTAATATTTAAAAATCTACAGGTATAGCGCGCGCTAAAATTTATAATTAAATAACTAAATATAACTTTCATGTTGTAGTATGTAAAAAAATACCAGTTGTGTAAATTGAATGTATTCAATATTTATAGATAGTACCTATTTAATAGTAATTTTATTTTCACGTTTTTTCTAATTGTTCATAATATTTTTGATGCAAACATTGCATATGTATTTACCTTTTGTTTTGATTATGTATTATTTCTAAATTACATATTTTGTTTAAAAATTCTGAAATAAAGTCATTATATTTCAACTGTGCTTTAATTATCTATATTCTAGTCATTGCAAAAAAATAAAACCTTTTATGAACAACATTTTTCTTTAATTTTTAATTAAAAAAAGCTACTTTACAGGGAAAATCTCTCACATGGTGGACAGCGTGTCCCAATATCTAGGGTGACAATTGGGAGAAGCTATACAATATATGAAAGAGTTTAGGTTGTGGCAAAGTTGCGCAATTTTGTGCTCAATCAAATGCCGTTTTGAAATTGAGGATATTTGCAGTACTTCCGAAGATATCCGAAAAAAAAAGTTTTTTAAAAAGATATTTTTCAAATAAATGTCACATCATCACAGCCACCTTTTTCCTTCTACCAAAATACATTATTAAATTTACGATTCGACGATTCATCTCCGAACGATCATCATAAACTTTGCTTTTTAAATAGTCAAAAATGTTGTGTTTATCTGAATAAACACTAATTTTAATTCTAAATTACAGAGCATATCACACTTAACATTTTTCTGATATTTCGGACTAAAAAAACCCATCATCAATAGTAGTTAACAATGACTGCGGAGGAACGGAAAGCCCACGTCGGGTCAAAAATTCACGTTACATTACACAATACCTACGTTATCTTGAAGCGGGTAAAAATGTGGTAATGGAAATTTAAAATTTATTTGTCTCTACCTCTCTTATTAGAATTAGAAAAAAAGTACCTAGTTCAAAAATATTTCACTTTTTTGTTCTACTCCGAAAGTTATTTAAAAATCCATGCTCATTGCCATTTTTTTTTGTCAGAAACATTGGAAAAACGCTCAAATTTGGGACATCCTGTATCTTTATTAGTTCAGAACAATGTAAAAAATAAATTTTGTCTTAAAAAAGGTAAATAACAATAATTTGTAAACTAAAATTTAGATTTAAACGTGCACCTAAAACAATCTGCTTTATTTTGTAATTATAAAATAGCACAAGATTTTTTCCTATTGTCAAGAATTAGATTTAAGGAAAAACTGTCTCAAGCAGAAATTTGGATATTTCTCATAATTATTTAAGTAATAGCAGCAAAATGGCATTAACAAAAATATACTATGCTAATATTTAATTTTTAAATTTAATATTTAAAAATCTAATCTACAGGTATAGCTCGCGCTAAAATATATAATTAAATAACTAAATATAACTTTCATATTGTAGTATGTAAAAAAACAACACCAGCTGCGTAAATTGTATGTATTCAAAATTTATGGATAGTGCCTATTTAGTAGTTAAATGTAAGTTTATGTTCACGTGTTTTCTAAATTTTTATTTTATTTTTAATGCAAACATTGAATATTTATTTACCTTTTGTTTTTATTATGTATTAAATTACATGTTTTGTTTGAAAATTCTGAAATAAAGTCATTATATTTGAACATTGCATTTTGCATCTTTTATGAAAAATATTTTTCCTTGATTTTTAATTAGTTCCGAATAATGTAAAAAATAAATTTTGTCTTAAAGAGTGTAAGTAACAATAATTTGTAAATTAAAATTTCGATTTAAATGTAGACCTAAAACATTTTGTTTTATTTTGTAATAATAAAGTAGCACAAGGTTTTTTTTTCCTATATTTATGGAGAAGATGAAAAAGTAATGGGAGCAAAACGGCGTTAACGAAAATATTTACTAATATTTAAAAATCTGCATGTATAGCAGGCGTTATAAATATATTCTTCATTTCATATTGTATTATGTAAAAAAATCGGTAAATTGCTTGACCCGGAACTTCCCTCGTTACAAATTATTACTTTTATTAGGAAGAGTGAAGTGTGATCCAAGTTAGTTCAGTACATAGTCATAGTGTGTATGTGTTGCATATACTGTCTCTTCATTTTTATTGGACGCCATTTTGTTCCCTCATATTGAATTCCTACCAATATGTTTACCATTTCCTTCCTACCGATGACACACTTGACTTTTGGGCATAATTTAAAATAAATTCATAAAGTATTCCATTTTCACATTTAATTTTTCTGCAAAATTTAAATATGTATTGAACAACAGTTTTCTACGTTGATTTTTAAAAAAATTTATTTGGCCGTTTTTTTGTTTCCCCATCTTAAATTGATATCCATATTATCAGTCTTTACCTACTCCGTTGGTCAGCAGATATTCCAGATATTAAGTTTCAGAATGGTTTTCATTAACAATCCCCTTGTTGTTATGTTAGAGTGGTGTATTATTTGGAGTTAGGATCCAGTAAAAAAAAACAAAGAGCTTTTTTTTAAATTGCCGACGTTTCGCTAATTTTCGCCAAAATAATACACCACTCTAACATAACAACAAGAAAATCGTTAACGAAGACCATTTAGAAGTTTCAAGTTTCATATCTGGGAAATATCTGCGAACCACCGGAATAGGTAAAGACTGATAATAGGGGTATCATGCAGGATATAACATTTATGTGTTATATTATTTATTACTACATCCTAACTTCAAATAATACACCACTCTAACATAAAAACAAGAGAATTGTTAACGAAAACCATTTAGAAATTTAATATCTGGGAAATATATGCAGAACAACGGAGTAAAAGTTCTGATAATATGTGTTTCATGCAGGATATAAGATCTATATATGTGTCCTGAGAATGCAAGAATTAAATTGCGAAACGTTGACAATTTTTAAAAAAAATTTGTTTTTTTTATTGGATCTTAACCACAAATAATACACCACTCCAACAAACATTTTTTTACATTGTTTCGCTATATGGGATTTTAACCAAAATATTCTCAGGCTATCCCCATATTTTCACTAGGCCGCCATTTTGTTTCGGATTTTTATCGAAGTATTATCAAGTCATACCCATATGACCCTTAATTTTTGATAAAAATTTTAAATTAATCGGGTAAGTACCAACAGACCAACCAATAGAATCGATAAAACATATTTTTTTGCCATCTAGGGACGCTAAAACACGAAGACGTGTAAAACCTGAGAGAGTGATTTTTTCACGATCACATACTTTTTATTTAGCCGCCATTTTGTTCGGCCACCTTGAATTAGTAGCAGAATTTTACTAGTTGATCCCTATAATACCACATTTAGTTATGACACACAATTTGAAATCAAACCATTAAGCAGTTTTTCAGGCTGAATTTTTAAATATTTTATTAAGCCGCAATTTTGTTCCGCCATCTTAGATTCGTACCAAAATGTTACCATTTGATTTCAACATAATACTTGATGTTTTTGCAAAATTTGAAGTAAATTGGATGAGTAGTTTTTTAATATTATTTTTTTTAACAATTCACTAGGCTGCCATTTTGTTTCGCCATATTGGACTTTTACCAAAATGTTACCAGGTCATCCCGATATGACCAAAATTTGAAGTCAATCGAACAAGTAGTTTTTTAGCTACGCCGCGAAGAGACAAACCGACGAAATTGAGAAAACCTTTTTTTTCGTCATCTAGGGCCCTAAAACCTGAAGATCCGAAAAAATCTCGGACAGTGATTTCTTAACGATTACAATACTTCCCTCGTTTTACACCAGTTGCGTAAATTGTATGCAATCAATATTTATGGATAGTACCTATTTAGTAGTTAAAAGTAAGTTTATTTTCACATTTTTTCTAAATTTCCATTATCTTTTTAATGCAAAGATTGCATATTTATTTACCTTTTGTTTTGAATGTGTTTTCTAAATTACGTTTTGTTTGACAATTTTGAAATAAAGTCATTATGTTTCAACTTTGCTTTTACTTATCTATGCTCTAGTCATTGTAAACAAAAATTAAAATCTTTTATGAACAATATTTGTCTTTAATTTTTTGATACACGAAAAATCGCTCACATGGTTTAGAAGGTATGCCAATTTCTAGGGTGACAATTGGGAGAAGCTATACGAGATATGGAAAAGTTTAAATGGTGGCAAGGTTCCGCAATTTGTGCTCAATCAAATGCCGTTTTGAAATTGAGGATATTTATAGTACTTCCGAAGATATCCGGAAAAAAAGAAATTTTTGAAAATAGTTTTAATTTTTTATCGATTTTTTTTAAAAAGATATTTTCAAATAAGTGTCACATCATCCAGCCATCGTGTTCCCTCTACCAAAATATGTTATTAAGTTTACGATTCGACGATTCATTTCCGAACGATCATCATAAACTGTGCATTTTAAATAGTCAAAAATGTTGAGATTTTCTTAATAAACAGTCATTTTAATTCTAAATCCAACAGCGTATCACACTTAACATTGTTTCGATATTTCGGACTAAAAAAAATATAATCAATGCTTATTTAATAATGATTGCCGAGGAACGGAAAGCCCGCGTCGGGTCAAAAATTCAATTATCTGCGTTATCTTCAAGCCAAAAATGTGGTAATGGAAATGTAAAATTTATTTATATTTACCTCTTTTATTAGAATCAGAAAAGAAGTACGTAATTCAAAAATATTTCACTTTTTTGTTTACTCCGGAAGTTATTTAAAAATTCATTCTCATTGCCATATCTTTTCGTCGACAATATGACGTGATTAGATTTTTGACCCGATGTTTCGTTCCTCATCATGAACAAGCACTGATGAAGTGTTTTATTTGTCAGAAACATTGGAAGAACGCTCAATTTTGGGACACTCTGTACCTTTATTAGTTCAGAATAATGTAAGAAATAAATTTTGTCTTAAAAAAAGGTAAGTAACAATACTTTGTAAATTAAAATTTAGATTTAAACGTAGATTTAAAATAATCTCCTTTATTTTTTAATCATAAAATAACACAAAATGTTTTTCCTATTGTCAAGACCTATAATTGGTATGGCCCTGTTAATGGCTAAAGCGATAGACTTTTTGTTAGATTAAATAATAACGTTGAGTGATCAATAAAGCATAATAATATTGCGCGGCACCGTCTTCCACGAATCTCATCGTTTTCCGATCAACGCCGCAGCCGACGGTCATCACACCGAGAGCCGAACGACTGCGAATGGGTGTTTTATGCTTTTGCCGTAGAGCGGCTCCACCTTACAGCAGCCGAAATATAAGTGGAATGAAATCAGCACTGCCACGAATTCGTCCATAAGATTGCGCATCTTACTTTTTCCTTCAATCAACGCTACTACTTAGATCAAGAAGGTTTTATGATGTGTTGAAATATATAATACCCGAGAAATATATTAAATTATAGATAACAATGATTTTTGCTTCCCTCGTAAAATGGAAGTATTGTAAATTGTGTATTGTAAAACATGTTTTCTCAATTCCGTCGGTCTGTCTGTCTATCTGTTCGCGGCGTAGCTAAACACTACTTACTCAATTGACTTCAAATTTTGGTCAAAAATTAATGGTCAGATGACCAGGTAACATTTTGGTCAAAACCGAATATGGCAAAACAAAATGGCGACCTAGTGAAATGTAAAAAATAATAATTATTAAAGAACTACTCATCCAATTTATCCCAAATTTTGCAAAAACATCAAGTACGATGTTGGAATCAACTGGTAACATATTGGTCCGAATCCAAGATGGCGGAACAAAATAGCGGCTTCAGTTTGTAATCGTGGACAAATAACCCTCTCAGGTTTTACACATCTTTACGTTTTAGCGTCCCTAGATGCCAAAAAATATGTTTTATCAATTCCGTCGGCCCGTCTGTCAGTCTGTCTGTCGGTTTGCGGCATACCATTCTGAGTGACTTCAAATTTTGACCAAAAATTAAGGGTCATATGGTGATGACCTAGTAGTACGTTAAAAAAAAGTGTTAGAGTGGTGTATTATTTGGTGTTAAGATCCAGTAAAAAAACAAGTGTTTTTTAAATTGTCAATGCTTCCTAACTTTATTGTTGCATCGTCAGGACACATATATTCTATATCCTGCATGAAACCCATATTATCAGTCTTTAGCTACTACGCTGGTCAGCAAATATTTCCCAGATATTAAGTTTCTAATTGGTTCTTGTTAACGATCCTTTTGTTTTTAAGTTAGAGTGGTGTATTATTTGAGATTAGAAAAACAAAAGTCTTTTTTTAAATCGTCGTCGTTTCGCAACTTTATTGTTTCATCCTTAGGACACATATATAGATTTTATATTCTGCATGAAACCCATATTATCAGTCTATACCCACTACGCTGGTCCGCAGATATTTCCCAGATATTAGGTTTCTAAATGGTTTTCGTTAACGATCCTTTTGTTTTTATGTTAGAATGGTGTGTTATTTGGGATAAGGATCCAGAAAAAAAAAACAAGTCTTTTTTTAAATGGTCGTCGTTTCGCAATTTTATTGTGTCATCCTTAGGACACATATATAGATTTTATGTTCTGCATGAAACCCATATTATCAGTCTTTACCTACTCCCTTGGCTCGCTGATATTTCTCAGATATTAAGATTTTAAATGGCTTTCGTTAAGATGTTCCTGTTGTTATGTTAGAATAGTGTATTATTTGGGGTTAGAAAATATCTGCAGACCAACGGAGTAGGTAGAAACTGATAATATGGGTTTCACGCTGGATATAAAATCTATCTGTCCTAAGTATGCAACAATAAAGTTGAACCATTTAGAAACTTATAATATCTGTGGACGGAATAGATAAAGAGTGATGATATGGGTTTGAATTTAAGATGGCGAAAGTAAATGGCGGCCAAATAATTTTTTTAATATATATATATATATATATATATATATATATATATTATATTAGTTTTGGGAGACGAAATTCTTGTTGAAAACAGAGTAAAAAATCTAGGTACTTAAAAAAATGAAATGTAAAAAATAATAATTAATAAAGAACTACTCATCCAATTTATCCCAAATTTTGCAAAAACATCAAGTACGATGTTGGAATCCAACTGGTAACATATTGGTCCGAATCCAAGATGGCGGAACAAAATAGCGGCTTCAGTTTGTAATCGTGGACAAATAACCCTCTCAGGTTTTACACATCTTTACGTTTTAGCGTCCCTAGATGCCAAAAAATATGTTTTATCAATTCCGTCGGCCCGTCTGTCAGTCTGTCTGTCGGTTTGCGGCATACCATTCTGAGTGACTTCAAATTTTGACCAAAAATTAAGGGTCATATGGTGATGACCTAGTAGTACGTTAAAAAAAAGTGTTAGAGTGGTGTATTATTTGGTGTTAAGATCCAGTAAAAAAACAAGTGTTTTTTAAATTGTCAATGCTTCCTAACTTTATTGTTGCATCGTCAGGACACATATATTCTATATCCTGCATGAAACCCATATTATCAGTCTTTAGCTACTACGCTGGTCCGCAAATATTTCCCAGATATTAAGTTTCTAATTGGTTCTTGTTAACGATCCTTTTGTTTTTAAGTTAGAGTGGTGTATTATTTGAGATTAGAAAAACAAAAGTCTTTTTTTAAATCGTCGTCGTTTCGCAACTTTATTGTTTCATCCTTAGGACACATATATAGATTTTATATTCTGCATGAAACCCATATTATCAGTCTATACCCACTACGCTGGTCCGCAGATATTTCCCAGATATTAGGTTTCTAAATGGTTTTCGTTAACGATCCTTTTGTTTTTATGTTAGAATGATGTGTTATTTGGGATAAGGATCCAGTAAAAAAAAACAAGTCTTTTTTTAAATGGTCGTCGTTTCGCAATTTTATTGTGTCATCCTTAGGACACATATATAGATTTTATGTTCTGCATGAAACCCATATTATCAGTCTTTACCTACTCCCTTGGCTCGCTGATATTTCTCAGATATTAAGATTTTAAATGGCTTTCGTTAAAATGTTCCTGTTGTTATGTTAGAATAGTGTATTATTTGGGGTTAGAAAATATCTGCAGACCAACGGAGTAGGTAGAAACTGATAATAGGGGTTTCACGCTGGATATAAAATCTATCTGTCCTAAGTATGCAACAATAAAGTTGAACCATTTAGAAACTTATAATATCTGTGGACGGAATAGATAAAGAGTGATGATATGGGTTTGAATTTAAGATGGCGAAAGTAAATGGCGGCCAAATAATTTTATATATATATATATATATATATATATATATATATATATATATATATATTATATTAGTTTTGGGAGACGAAATTCTTGTTGAAAACAGAGTAAAAAATCTAGGTACTTAAAAAAAACAAAATTAATGATGAGCCCATGTTTACGAAACGTCAGATTCAAAATCTGACAGCACCAGCAAATTTCTCCCAAAAATTACTTTAAAGTGTTTATAGATTTCAAAAATTTTGGGAAATAAAAAAGCTACAGCGTAATTTTAAAAACGCAATATTTTATTCTTTTCTAAATATCTCAAGAACCCATAACAGCTAGAATCCATCCGCAGGTGCTATTAGGCTTGTAGCAAAATTGTCTATAACTTTCCCCATTAAACCATTTCTCTCTCTCTCTTATAATAAGAAATATCCCTACTAAAAAACTTTAATTTCGGGCACACTGTATTTGTTCGTGGTGATACGAGGAGAAACAAAATTAAAAAGAGTTTAATAACGCATTGTGTTATTCTTAAATTCACCTTAAATTTTTCTTTATCTTCCACAGCTAGTTGTCTTAGAACGTTTGCTGACGTTCCTAACGTATTTTTCTGTTAATCCACTATCTAGCCCTCAGTTTTTTTGGTCTAGCTGTTTCTTCCTCTAAAACTTCTGAAAATTTATTTATCAAGGCACTGAGAGCTGTTATTAAATATGTTTTCATCATGCACGACATCGTGTGATGTTCACATCGTTAAATATTTTAAAGCTAAAATGTTAAAAATAGTTTTCTACTTTTGTACGAAATATAATATGATAATGTTAAATAATGTTTGGCATAATTAATAACTTGCATTATCTTCGAAACATTACATTTTAGTAAATACAAATTTCAAATTAAAAAAAAATACCACTATCAGTCCAAATTTTATAATGTAAAACCCTATTGGCCCCTTTCAAAAATGCGCTGTATGAATGTGAACGAACGTCAATAAACTGAAATATTAAAATGTTTAAATACAAATTCTGATAGGACAACTATAACTGTAGAAGATATAAGGAACATCCTTTATTGGTATTTTGGTAATCCCGAGGGAAAGACGTAGCACATGTAATTATCCTATAACAGATGCTTGATACTGCCAATATCATTACGAGCATAATATCCCTCTATAATAGTTTACATAAACTCCTTAGTTACGACACAGTAGACACTTCATGAACGACCCGAGGGATATTAGATTAATAGTGTCTCTCTAATTATTGGTCAATTCAAGATATGTTCCTAAAGAGTTATGGCAATTACATAGAAATAAATATGCACTGCTTCAATGAATAACTGTAACAAATAAAACAAAAATCACCCACACTTCTATATTTATTTAGTATGTCTAAGACCAAAGTGCAATAAATTATTATAAAAAACAAAGAGACCGACTCTTTACAACCGAATAAGAAACATATAAGAACATATATTGACTAACTTATATCGGTAAATTCTCCTGTAGCCACAACTTCCATTGTACATAATTCAATTACGTACGCATGTAACGCAGTCTATATATGCATATAATATTTTAGAAATAACTCTACAAATCCTATCATCGTTTCTCAGTACCATAATATATTATATTAAAATTTCACAACTAAAATAGTATAACGAACACTGCCTCAAAATTATTCCAAGATACTCAAAATAATTGGTTTCACTTATTCAATATTAAAAATATCAAGGGTCGTATATACACAATTATCAGTAAAAAGAAATATCTGAAAGATCTCAGTTTAAATTAACAATAAAAATGTACAATATGAATAAAAATATTTAACTTTTTTATATAATATAACAATTAAAATATCTCTTCTTTTAGACAATGAAACACAAAATGTATTAACTTAAGCACATTTAAAGTATGTTTAGAATTCTGACAAGAATAATTTTAGTTTCTCTGAGTAATAAAATATTTTGAAATCAAATATCATGTCGTTAACTAGGATTTCTACAATTTTCTTACATAAACAACGATAGATTCATAGATGGAAGAGTAGAATTCACAATAGAGATAACATTGTCCATAAAAACCTAAACCAAAGAAACTGCATTGTTGGTCTTATATATTTTTTGTCTTATCTCAAAAAAAAAAAGATAACAGAAACACTCCAAACCCATCATTTACTGTACCAACCTCACAATCGTATAAATCGCTTATCTAAGGTGCGTACCGTAAAACTGAGCATATAATGGATAGATGTAGTTCAAATTTGTGTCTTTAAATGAGTGTATTTTGACAAAACTAAACATTTTATTTGCCAAAAGTAACATACCTAATATTATTATATTATGATATTATATTATCACTAAGGCCTTCTATAAAAAAAGAAAAAATAAAAATAAAAAATATGTTTTTATATATATTTAATAAAAGTAAACATGAAATGAAACTATCATAATATCCTATCCTTCGAAGGCATCAAAAACTTGCGTTCCCTTACTTTAAACAGAGATAGTACGTTAAAATAAGCTTTCGTTATAGGGATTTTGCTGCCCACGAGGAGAGAAAATAAAGAGTGTCCGTCGTCCGTCCCCTATCTCGCAGACTGGAAACAAATTACTGTCTTTAAGTATTTCGCTTAAAACGATAGTGAGTTGTAATAAATCATTTAATTTAATTTTGAAGAAGTATATTATATATATGTTGCGAAATAATAAAATTCTCACCTCTTTGAAAAACAATTTCTGATTATAGAAAGAACTTACTTGTCGGAATTGCATGGTTAAACGTTGTAATAAATTAACAATAAAGCCCGACAAATATACAGTTTTTTAAGAAATTTTCCGCCAATTAAAGTGTATAACTTTTTCTTATATTTATTCTTATTTAGAGAGAAGTATTGCAATCGAAAAAAAATCAACTTCCTAGGTTTTTACACATCGTTTTTCCCGTTTCTGTCGGCCTGTTGGTCCGTCTGTACGCGGATTGCTCAAAAACTGCTTACCCGATTTATTTCAGATTTTGCTCAAAAATTTTCCAAAAACATGAAAACATTCTGGTAAAATCCGACATGGCGAAATAAAATGACGGCGTAATAAAATATTTTAAAAAGCAGTATCAAAAAACTACTTAACCAATTGAATTCAAATTTTGCAGAAAATCAAATGTAAAAATCGGTGAATTTCTTTTACGCGAAATTTCCCTGGTTATAAATATTTCCTTTTAGGAATAGTGAAATATGACCCGATTTCGTTCTGTCGGTCAACACCATATAACACATATTCATCGTGTTTTCTCCCATTTTTGTAGACAAAAGAAAAAAATCCGAATTGTGGCGGTAAAAAATTTTGCACCAAAAAAGCAAAGCGAACTTGTTTTTAGGTGTCCATTTTACCAATAAGTACAATATCAGGACATTCTGAACTAAAATTATATTATGGTTTTATATATCTTATGGTAACAATAATGTAGTGCATAGAAAATTAATTATTTTATGACAACTTTTTTTTATTTTACAAAACATGAATCGTCTTTTATTATTTTATTCTATAAAAAAAGGTTTTATTCCAGGTATGGAATTTTACAGAATATTTAAACATTTTATTAGGTCGCTATTTTTTCCGCTATAATGAATTTACACAAAACTTTTATTAGTTTATCTCTATATTACACTTTCCTTTTGAGCAAATTTTGATGTGCACTCGATAAGTAGTTTCTTAATAATGTTTTTTTTTACATTTCGAGATGCAGCCATTTTGTTCCGCCATATTGGATTTTTACCAAAACCGTTTCATCCCCTTATAACCCTTAATTTTTAACCACAATTTGAAGCCAATCGGATAAGTATTTTTTGAGCTATGCCGCGTACAGTGAACAAATCGACAGACTGATGGAAATGGGAGAACATGTTTTTCAGGGTCCAGGTACCCGAAAACGCAAAGATTTGCACATTGATTCAAACATCTCAAAGGGTAATTTTATCACGATTACAATACTTCCCTCTTAGGAAGGAAATAATAAAATGGTAAAATTTTAGTGCAAATCTATTATGTCGGAACAAAACAAAACTATAAACTACAATTTATAGAATATCTATAAAGTTATTACCAAATAACTATATTTTCCTACGGCCACTTGAGAAACTGACAAAAAAGATAGTGTGAACTGGGCTAGAAAGTGCCATATATCACAAGCGTATTGAAAAAAATTTTAACAGGCGTGTTGAAAAATAATTACTTTTAGTGTCTTTTCCGCCCTTTAAAGAAAAGTACTACTCTCCGCACTTAATAGGTAAATAACTATTTCAACACGACAATCTTGTGTCAATGTCACAGTTGCCATAACCGGTGACAATTTTTTCAACACTGGTGTTGAAACAATTTTTTTCTACGAAAGTCAGTAAAAGTATAATTTTTAACGCATGCTGCCAGTGTTTAATATGTCGTTTTATTGGTGGCCAATTTCATTGGCAGTTGTAACAGAATTTATTTTGGTAAAAATTGTAGTAAAATTAGCACCAGAGTCCGCCAACAAACTAGCTCATGAACATCGGAAACAATGTCCAGTATAATGTTGGGAACCAAGCAAATTTAGAAATTTAGGAATTTTGACAGGTATCTTAACCAAATATGTTGATTCCAACTGGAGCCCTGGCACATTTATTCTTAATGTATCTTATACAAATTCCTGGATGATTAATATTCGATGAACGAAGGGCTATGTACTTTTTATAATAGTTCATATACAATATACCACTAATAACAAAGGTTCGTTGCATGTGTTTCTTCAACGATCATCTTGTTGTTATGTATTATTTGGGGGGTTAGGATCCAGTAAAAAACAAAAGTCTTAGTCCTTCGAATCGCCTCGTAGAAGGCAGACCTCTGTGTTTTGAACTAAGTGGTTCCACGTGTTCGGTTTAGCTGCTTCGTTTTTGGGGGAAGCGAGAGACTCGATCGCTTACTGTGAAAACTAATGACCCCCCTAGAAAGGGAGCAGACGCTGGGATCGTGTGAGGCCTAGTTGTTCCTGCATTCTATCCTGTTCGTCTGCCCAGTTCTACATAAAATATTAGCGTAATGGTAGCTATGAGGCGGGAGTAGGAGGGGTGAAGGGGTAGCTCGAAAGAAAAGATTATTTCGTGATACCAGTAGTACTCTCAAGGGGCACCTAGTGGAAGCCAAGATTCAATTCAAAAATTTAAAAAAGGAAGAATAATTTGAAAAGGATATTTGAAAGAATCGGGGTGTTCAGGGAGGTTAGAGCTCGCTATCACGACATTCCATGGATAAGGTCTCCAAACCGAAATGAGGTTCATCTGAGAGGGTCACCCCATCCCTGACTAAGGCCCAGATGAAAAGCAATCTGGCAAATAGGCTAGTATCCGAGCAAAAACATAGCAAGTTGAAGATCATGTCTTTTTTTAAAACGCCAATATAAAAAACGTCTTGTTTTTTTTAATGGATCCTAACCCCAAATAATACACCACTTTAACATTAGTTTTTGTCATTAGCAATCTATTTTTTATCTTCACCACTTAATTATACAAATAATTATAATTTAATAATAATTTTCTCCTCAATATTCCTTTGCATTTTATAAAATTTGTTTTCTTGTCCCTTAAAATATTTAATTTATAAAATATTATCGTCTTTTAATTCTTACCGTTTAAATAAAGTGATTTCCTTGTTTTCAGGTGGCACTGATGATGGCGAAAGCCGAAAGCACTCTGCTACGTTTTTAATTTAATAAAAAAAATTGCACGCTCAGGCTCCAAATACACCGAAAATTGCGGCACCTTTTTGTATAAGATATATTTCATCCGGGGCTTCCGCGAGAAGTTTGCCGATTTGTGCCCTTGTTACACTTTAGGCACACCACTAACTTATATAAACATTTAACAAAAACACAATATTTAGTGTTTTACTGTTTGTGTACTTATTTACTCATTTTATTACAAGCGGTATTTAAATAAATAAACAAATATTAACTTTAATTAAAAAAATTTAACTATATAAAAACAAAATATCTAAAAATCCTATTTAGTTTTTTGTTTATCGGGGTGTTATCGAGATTTAGCCAATAGGCTGTTTCTCAGATCTTGATGTTAGGTTTCAAGGCACTATTATTGCGCAACGTGCAATACATATAAAAATTTTATTTTTTAGTTTTTAGTGTTTTTTTTTGTCTTTTTAGTCGGCTCTATTTTTTTTTAAAACTTTTTATTTCATCCTTTTTAGTTCTATTTATACAAGTATGTTTAAAAAACGGCAGCATTCCGCAAAACAAGCAAACGCGTTTATGGGCGGGTTCCAGCTATCTTCTACAAATGTTATATCGGCCAATGGGAGTGATGGGGCAGCGTAAGTTGTGTCAAAATTACTCGGTCATAATATCTATACCATCTGATTTGATTTTTAGTACAATTTTGCTCGACTTTTTCGGTCGATATCATTCACCGTTTAGCTTTAAAAAAACACTAAGCTTGGAATATTTGCTTATGTTCTGATTATTTATGTTCAACATCGTCTTTAACATTGAGCAATTTGACCAAAGCCTTGACAATTTCCATATTTTGGACTTTTCTTCAAAGTATGCAGGAAGCACTTTTTTCACTGGCCTCCTTGCCGCTAACATTATTATGATCACACCATTTCAAGAACCGATCGAATGGAAACTCTGTTCATTTGACTTACAAGAATTTGAAAGTAGATTTATTGGCGGCTTCTTCAATTTCCGCCGCGACAAATTCATTTTCTTAATCACTTTCCATCGGGCAAGAATTCGCAATTACTTATTTCACGTTACTTGTCAACAAAGACAAATCAACAAAATCGTTTTTTTACCTTAGCAATTTCATGGATAAATTAGTTAAAATTAAATTTTAAAATGATAATTTTGAGGATATTTTATCAATTTATTCACGCAAAAAATGCGTTCATTTGGGCTTTTAATAGGACGAGGGATGGGACACTCCGCCTTCGGAGTCGTGTTCAAAACTCCCTTCCCACAAAATAAAAAGTCACTTTTAGCACTTATATCATAAATAACTATTTCAACACTAGTATGGAAATATAAACATATACAATATAATAATTCTACTGAAAATATTTAGAGGTCGTAGGAAAAATAGTGTACATTCCTTGTGTCAAAGTTATCGTTTTCAAACTCGAAAAAATCCCGCCCACGGTTAACGCCTCGTGCTAAATACCTCCTGGTTTAAAAACTACTACTTTTAGCACTTGTTATGTAATATACTATATTATGCATATATAAATTGTGTTACAATTACGAGGGAAGTTCCGGGTAAAAGCCATTTTATTACAAGCGGTATTTAAATAAATAAACAAATATTAACTTTAATTAAAAAAATTTAACTATATAAAAACAAAATATCTAAAAATCCTATTTAGTTTTTTGTTTATCGGGGTGTTATCGAGATTTAGCCAATAGGCTGTTTCTCAGATCTTGATGTTAGGTTTCAAGGCACTATTATTGCGCAACGTGCAATACATATAAAAATTTTATTTTTTAGTTTTTAGTGTTTTTTTTTGTCTTTTTAGTCGGCTCTATTTTTTTTTAAAACTTTTTATTTCATACTTTTTAGTTCTATTTATACAAGTATGTTTAAAAAACGGCAGCATTCCGCAAAACAAGCAAACGCGTTTATGGGCGGGTTCCAGCTATCTTCTACAAATGTTATATCGGCCAATGGGAGTGATGGGGCAGCGTAAGTTGTGTCAAAATTACTCGGTCATGATATCTATACCATCTGATTTGATTTTTAGTACAATTTTGCTCGACTTTTTCGGTCGATATCATTCACCGTTTAGCTTTAAAAAAACACTAAGCTTGGAATATTTGCTTATGTTCTGATTATTTATGTTCAACATCGTCTTTAACATTGAGCAATTTGACCAAAGCCTTGACAATTTCCATATTTTGGACTTTTCTTCAAAGTATGCAGGAAGCACTTTTTTCACTGGCCTCCTTGCCGCTAACATTATTATGATCACACCATTTCAAGAAACGATCGAATGGAAACTCTGTTCATTTGACTTACAAGAATTTGAAAGTAGATTTATTGGCGGCTTCTTCAATTTCCGCCGCGACAAATTCATTTTCTTAATCACTTTCCATCGGGCAAGAATTCGCAATTACTTATTTCACGTTACTTGTCAACAAAGACAAATCAACAAAATCGTTTTTTTACCTTAGCAATTTCATGGATAAATTAGTTAAAATTAAATTTTAAAATGATAATTTTGAGGATATTTTATGAATTTATTCACGCAAAAAAAATGCGTTCATTTGGGCTTTTAATAGGACGAGGGATGGGACACTCCGCCTTCGGAGTCGTGTTCAAAACTCCCTTCCCACAAAATAAAAAGTCACTTTTAGCACTTATATCATAAATAACTATTTCAACACTAGTATGGAAATATAAACATATACAATATAATAATTCTACTGAAAATATTTAGAGGTCGTAGGAAAAATAGTGTACATTCCTTGTGTCAAAGTTATCGTTTTCAAACTCGAAAAATTCCCGCCCACGGTTAACGCCTCGTGCTAAATACCTCCTGGTTTAAAAACTACTACTTTTAGCACTTGTTATGTAATATACTATATTATGCATATATAAATTGTGTTACAATTACGAGGGAAGTTCCGGGTAAAAGCCAATTTATCGATATTTTTAAAACAAAAGCTAACCCTTAGTAGTTATTCGGAACCCAACTGTTAAAAGATATATGTTTCTCATTTTTCAAATGTGAATTTATATCGTATTTACTTTTTCGAATCGTACGAGTACATACCTAAGTCGCCATAAAGTGTGCTCGATACGAATATGCTTTCCGGAAAGTTTGGAATTATCTAATTGTGTTCCCTTATTATAAAATGGAGATAGTATGTTAAAATATGTATGTTTATAGAAACTGTCTACAACTAGAGTCTACGTGAATAATACAAGTGCATTAAAGCAAAACGATTAAAAATATGGCGAGGCATACAAAAGCTGCTACTTCCTTTGTGATAAAGCCGTAAAGGTCGTATGCTATAAATATAACCATTTGACGTAATAGGATCTATGAAATAAGTTTTACAAACTAGTTTATCGCATACAAAACTCCATGAAACTTTTGAGCTCGTGTAAGCCGGTAAACGGCATTTGCCTGTCAGAACATCCGGAAGTTATAAACGATCTTGTAATGTGTATTTAAAAATTTCCGTTCCAAGGGTAATATAAAAAGGAAGGGAAATATGTTATTATGAAACTTTTGCATCTAATAGGGTTTCGTGAAAAATGAGAAAATAAACTTCTTACATCTTGAAATTGATGATGATTTTTCTAGTTTAACTTTAAATTTAGGTAGATAAGTTACGAAAGCATAGAAAGGCCAGAAAAATGTAAAAAATATTTTTTGCTAAATTCTGACTTAGATCTCGGTGTGTATTTAATTCCGACTAGATCTCGGAATCTATTAAATTCTGACTTAGATGTTGGAATTTACTACATTCCTACCACTAATACGAAATTTATTAAATTGCGGCTTCTAACTCCGACTTTATTAAATTCTGACATCAAACTTGGGATTCAATAAATTCCGAGATATAAGTAGGAAATTAATAAATTCCGAGTTATATTTGATAATCATTGGAATTTAATAAATTTCGATATAAAAGTAACAATTTAATAAATTCAGAATTGAAAGTCGAAATTAAATAAATTCCGAGATAAAAGTCGGAATGTACTAAACTCCGAATTCTCAATCATCATTTAACAAAAAAATATTTTTTTAATTTTTGTAATACATATACAAATGAAAGCCTAGAAAAGTCATAAAAACTTTAAAAATATTTTTTGTTAAATTCCGTCTGGGAATTCCGACTTAGATTTCTGAATTTAATAAATTCCGACTTAGATTTCGAAATTTAGTTAAACCTAACTAGATAATAACCCTAATTAGATAAGTTAGGTTAGGTTTAACTAAATTATGAACTAAGTCGGAATTTAATAAATTCAGAGATAGAAGCCAAAATTTAATAAATTCCAAGTTAAAAGTCAGAATTTTTTGTACAAAAATTAAATATTACGTAGGAATAATCCAGTATGGTGCAACAAAATGGCAATTCAATAATATATTTTAAAAAATCAGCCTGCAAAAACTATTTAATAGGTTGATTTCAAATTTTGTAAGTATTAAATGTGATATAGAGATAATGATGGTAAAATTGTGGTACAAATTTACGATGGCGGAACAAAATGGCGGTAAAAATAAAATGGTTGTAATTGTTAAAAAATTACCCTACCTCGTTTTAGTGTTCCTAGATGCAAAGAAACATGGTTTCTCAATTCCGTCGGCCTGTCTGTCTGTATGACAATTCGCGGCATGGCTAAAAACTACTTAACCGATTTATTTCAAACTTTGGTACAATATAAAATCCAATATAGCGGAACAAAATTGCGGCCTAGTGAACTGTTACAATAAAATTATTACTAAAAAACTAATTATCAAATTTATCTCAAACCTTGAACAAAAATCAAATGTTACGTAGGAATGAAATGAAATGGAGGCTTAATAAAATATTTAAAAATCAGCGTGAAAAATTTACTTATTTGTTTGATGTGCATGAAATGGATGGTGCGAATTAAAGATTAAAAGCCTTCTTATTCAATTGACTTCAAACTTTGCACAAAAATTATGTTTTATAGGGTTTATCCCTATATCCTATATACAAATTTTGGTACGAATTCAACATGATGGAACAAAATGGCCATCTAGTGAATTTTTTAAAAATCAGTAGAACTTCTTATTCAATTTATTTTTAATTATGCCCAAAAATCAAGTGTGGCATAAGAAGAAACTAGTAAAGTATTAGTTCGAATCCAATATGGAAGAACAAAATGTCGCCGAATAAATATGTTTGAAAAGACAGTATATGTGTTATTAAATTACTATGTGCAGAACTAAATTGTATCACATTTCACTATTGCTAAAAATACTCATAACGAAGGAAGTACCGGGTATAGGAAATTTAACGATTTTTTGAATAAGCTATGTAACTTTTCAATTTATTTTTTTGTTTTATCATATGAACCCTTTTCTTTGTTTTTTATACTATTGTAAAACTCACTGGAGTTATTTTTGTAATACGTTGTACTTCTATGGGTAGAAAGTTACAGACAATTAAAATCTGTGGGTAGAGAAAGTACTAAAGAGAGCTAATTTTTTACGAAAAATATTGTAATTAGGTTTCATTTTTGAACATTAATACCACAAACAAAAAGAGCTAACAAAACCTATAACAACAATAGTAATAAAATATAACTAATTAAAAGCTAAGAGAATGTCTTGACACCTGTTGGCGTGGTAATTATGAAGTTCGCTATAACTGTTTATTGAATAGTATTTTTGTTTTTCCATAAAGCACTCACAGTACCTTGCAGTTTGTGGTGATAAGCCGTTTATTTTTTGCTTTTGTCAAACTGATAAGAGCTCTATGAAATTGAATTCGGATCAATAGGTTTATTTTCACAATCTTAAATTGTGGTATTTCTTGTTTTTAATATTATTTTAAAAATGTAAACCTTGGGTACCGTCATCCCAACAAATCCGGAAGATTTAACTAAAACCATTTTGGAAGAATTGAATGCATTGCCACAAGAAATAATAAGAAGCCTCATAGACATGCCTAATATGTGTCAGTAAGTCATAAGAAGAAGAGAACGACCAACCCACTATTAACGTTTTAGATTGGTTTAATGTTTACTTTTTCTATGTGTTTTAGTGATTGTTTTCGCTTTTATTGTTTTGGTTACTAATACTGTATTATTTCGCATATATGTCACGTTTATTTTTTATTATTTGATTTACACGTTTGAGAAAATAAAAACTTAAATTCTATGGAAATACATAACTAACTCTGATTTTTTCAATAAGATATAGAACAAAATACATAAGTTATATCTTAAATTTCACAGCTTACTCGAATAAAGTTTAGAAAACCAGGGTTAGTTACTCACCCTGTATATAAAACTAAAAAGCATTTCACTTAAGTATAGCTGTTTATAATTAACTTATCTGTCTGAAGCCGGAAGCAGATTAGAAAAATTCATTTCAAAAGTTGAGAAGTTTAATTGAATTATTACATTGTTGCCAGTGTCGAGAGCTAATTATTTACTATTAAGCATATCATTTTATTAAATCGTAAGTGGTTTTTACAATATTAATAAATGCCGTGCTGAAAATCCTAGAATAAACAATCTTTTGTTTAATCTTAACGCTTCATTTGATACGATGCAGGCCTAAATAAACTATTGATGCAAAATACAAATTACAATTTGTTTACATACGTCACAAAAGGTCACACTATAAAAATGGTATATAAGTTAAAACAGTGAACAAGACATTAACTAACTTGACAAAGACTTAAACTTAAAATATTTATAAAGTTTAAAAATTGTTCAAAGGAATAAAAACAATTACTGGCAAGTAGGCCCCCGATCTTATTGTGAATTTATATATATATATATATATATATATATATATATATATATATATATATATATATATATATATATATATATATATATATATATATATATATATATATATATATATATATATATATATATATATATATATATATATATATATATATATATATATATATATATATATATATATATATATATATATATATATATATATATATATATATATATATATATATTGCTGGAAGAGCATTAAAGAATTTTATCGCCCAGTATCCAGGGCCACCATGGCATCTTCTGAGACGACAATAGAGGGGTACTAGAGTGGATTTATTTCTAGTGTTACGTCAGCATAAGTAAGATGGTCATTTCTCGTCTTGATATTTAAAAGGTTTTCAAATACATATAGTGACGGTAATGTAAGAATAACAAGTGCAGAAAAAGCCTCGCTGCAGTTGTCCCTATAGCCAAGTTGAGCTATCACCCTTAAAGTCCTTCTCTGCAGAGCAAACAATCTATGCGTTTCCGATGAGTGACCCCAGGTGAAGATCGCATAGGATATGTGCGAATGAACCACTGCAAAATAAGCTGTTCTCAATACAGGAGGAGAAACAAACCCTGCAAGGTTCCGCAGTACCTATATACCTCGGGTTAATCTCCCAACAACGTAAACATCATCCATTGGGTTTTATCTTTATTTAACAGCACTCTGTTCGAGCAGAACCACAGTTCAGCCTCCGCCTACGCTACCATGGATCATGTTTGAGAGAGTTCTTGGATGTTGTCAGAGAAGGAGATAGTTGTGTCATCAACAAAAAGAGTATAATGCATATTGGTGCTGCAAGTAGGTAAGTCATTAATAAAAATTAAAAATACGATTGGTCCCAAAATTGAACCTTGCGGGATACCAATACTCACACTCCTCTCTGCTGAGGTCACAACATCAACCCTCACCTTCTGATGCCTATTTGCCAAATAAGATTTAATCAACATTATGCTACTGGAGCTGAAGTTGTAGGCATGTAGTTTTTTTAAGAATATTTCATGGTCAACGCAGTCAAAGGCCTTGCAAAGGTCACAAAACAGAACTGCTGTGTACTGTTTTATAAAAAGCCTCTAGAATTTAGTTGAGGTTAAGGAAGGTGGTGCTTTATTTTGACGGAATCCAAATTGCGAGTCGGTTTGATTCAAAAAAAGCTACCATTCTCAATGCCCATCCATTTTTCAACTATTTTAGAAATAATTGGAAGAAGAAATATAGGTCTGTAATTTTTAGGAAGTTAGTAATCACCTTTTTTGTAAATTGGTAACACTGCGGCTTTTTTGAGCATATCCGGGAATATGTTATGTCTGAGACACATATTTATTAGTTTTGTTA
This sequence comes from Kuschelorhynchus macadamiae, assembly GCA_030620095.1. Classification (NCBI taxonomy): domain Eukaryota; kingdom Metazoa; phylum Arthropoda; class Insecta; order Coleoptera; family Curculionidae; genus Kuschelorhynchus; species Kuschelorhynchus macadamiae. The sequence continues at coordinate 176,836 of JAUTXW010000343.1, forward strand.
AGGGTAGAAGTACTATGATTTTAATATATTTTATTAATTTAGCATTTAGACCAAATATGTCTTTACTATTTTTTTATTACGTTTATTTGGTACTTTTTAGCATTATTTTTACACACCCTGTAAAAGATATGCACGATTTTTTCGATAATTTTAATTTTGAAGCAAGCAAAACTGTTTATGAAAAATAACTTTTTCTGTTAAAATCAATAACAAAAATTTTCCGAACATTTCAAATTCTTTACTCACCCTGTATAAGATATTCACGATTTTTTTGCTCCACGGTTCCATATTATTGCATTGCCAATCGGATGCCAGCAGTTGCATGAAAATTGATTAGACATTTTGTGATAGATATAAGAAAGCAGTTAAATAGAAGCTTCTAAAAAGACAAACCGAGAAAAAATTTCCCCGAAAAATTATATTATTGAGTCAGTACCTCATGAAAACTCAACAGTGTTTCCTAGATTTAATAAATACGACACGATGTGAAGTTTGCAACCATTAAGTAAATGCCAAGGCTGGCTGCTATTTATGAAAAACCCGAAAAAAGACATGTCTAGCACGTTATAGATTTTCACTAGTCTATATATTATATATTAATTGTAGGTATTATTTATTTCATAAATGAAAGGTAAATGTAAAAAATGATGTTTTTGTCTTTTTTCTTAACCTTAAAAGAAATTACTAGCATAGTGTAATAATTATAGAAATTAATTTAAAACAGCAAAAGAAAAGGTAAAGACGTTAATGGTGGCAACAAATGAGGCAGAAGACGATTACAAAAGCAGATTGCAAATTTCAGATTACTACAGATCTATAATCAATGATTTATGATTTCAATTTTTTCTAACCACGCCAACGGCTTGGATCAGTGGCGTAACTACAATGGTGCAAGTGGTGCAATTGCGCCAGGACCCGGAGCCTGGTTAAAGTCTACGGAAAAAACTATCATATTAGAACTCTCGACAGAAACTAAAAAACTATCGATTTTTACATAAAATAACACAAGTTTTTCAGAAACGAAAATAAATTCGGAAGTAACAAATAAAATGTATACCACAAACAACAAAATAATATATATATATATCATATACATCAAAAATTTTACCCAAATATTTGGTCTATATATAAAACATGAAAAAACGCATAGGTTTTCATATTAGAACTCCTGATCGATTTTTATGTAAAATAAAACACAAGTTTTTCAGAAACGATAATAAATTCTGAAGTAACAAATAAAATATATACTAGAATAAAAACAAGTGAAATACAAAATAAAAAGTATATATGTATATATATATATATATATATATATATAAAACAGTGTGTTTTATAAAACCGAAAATAAATTCAGAAATATAATAAAAAAAGGTGAACTTGAATAACAAATAAACAACACAAAACATCAACTTCTTTCAAATATTTGGTCTATCATTGCATATTTTTGCCGAATTCTTCGTGCTACAATAAACATAATCCTGGTCGCCATTATACCTTTCATAATAATACATTGAATCCTTTCGAATCCCATTTTTGGAACGCCAACGACACCTTTTACGTAATTTTCTTTTCTTCCATCCTTGTCTGCTTCATATTTCAATGAGTGCGCAATTCTTCCATAATCTTTTTTAGGTGAGTTTGTATTCCTGTTTTTGTATTTTAGTACCAGGCAACAATGACTCAGTAACAGCCTGAAATTCAAGAAGAAAACATTTTTGGTACTTGATTATTTATTATTCAGCATACAGAATTGTGAATTACTATTTCTATTATGTGAATTAAGGCTTTATACCATCTAATGGTCTTTCTGTGTATTGATAACAGGAGAGGATTTGATCTTGTTCGATTCGCTAAAATGGAGTTAGCTTTTGGATACCTCAAAAGGAGGCCTTTCTCTCAAGGTGCCGCGTTCTTGTTCCAGTATGTACTTCCGTCCAACAATTGGCGTGAATATAACCAACTATAGAAATTTATTCATATATAAACTATATGTCCTTTATGAAGATGATCCTTATAGTGCTGCGAAGAACAACATTATTGGAATGTCCTGTACCATCCAAATTATTAAAGACACCTGTATAGACTTGTATTTTCATTATTAAAGCCATTACCTTGCTGTAACTAGACACAATTTGATCCCTCATACTGCGTTTTTTATTCTTGATATATCAAGCGAAATGCCAGCTGTCCTTAAGCACAAAAACATTGACTCATGAATACCAAGATGCTTGTCAGAATCATATAATGATAACATTTTTATTATTGAATAAATCTAACATTAGTCGAACCTATAAAGCCCGTCGTAACGGGCTGTGGCTCTTCCGCATTATATTTCAAAGTGCACGGTAGACACCTAAAGTCAAGTACCGTTTCCACTTCATACAGCACCGAAAAATTGATAGATCATGTAATCGATCTGTTTTCCAATAATCGCCGAGTTCAGATAACCGAGTTACCTACTCCATATGTAATAAGAGCCTCAAAAACACCGACTTTTTCTTCCTTGTCGACAGGTTTCTTTATTGTCGAACGAGGCCTTGACTGAGATCGCTCAATGTTATCATCTTCTACATATAGTTTCGTTTGATGAATGACATCAAAAGCCATCATCAACGAAAAGCCTAAAATATCTATTGGTTTACCCGTCATAGCAGAAGTTATTAGTATTACAGTAGATCATCACGAATAGGTACTACTTTTTCAGAACGGAATCCTCTTGAGTCACTTTTCGGCATCTTGGCTATGCTTACTTGTTCATCTTCCCAATCACTGCCGGAATTCCCGTGTTCATCTTCACTATCAGACAAATAAGCTAAACAAAGCTGCCCTTCTCCGTCAGCGGTTTATTGAAGCATATTTGCGTTTTTTACTTCCTGAAGGCCCTGGCAACAGCATTATTCGTCAGCTTTGCTTTCACAAAAACTGTTCGTACGAGTATGAAACCAAAGTCGAAACTCGATGTTCTGCATCATTTATATGCCCCTATTGCAGCACTATCTTTAACTGCGGTGCCCACACAGCCAGTAGTACATTAAAAACCGGAAGACGGATGCCGATTTAGTGATGTAACAATACATATTAAAATTTCCGTCGCATCCGAATATCAACATATTCGGATTAATCCGAATATTTTGGTATAGATCAATACGTAATACGGAACAATCAGGTGAAGAAGTAGAGGCGGTTGCCGAATGTCAGCACTGCCACAAGGTTTAGGTTGAGTAGATAAAATTAATACGAAATATCATACAATACGTATTAATTTATGCATGTTGTGTGGTAAAGTATTCGATACTATAACGCATCATAAAGTACGGCGGATTTTCAATTTTTTTAACAATAAGATATATTATTTTTTAAATTTTCGGCAGATTGTGTATTAAAATCAGATCTGATCAATAGATAAAAGGTCAAATCGGTAGATTTAGCAAGATGTTTCTCTCCACACACGTATTATGTAGTTTTAATATCGTATTCCCTCCGTAAGAGCAATTTCTGTATATGGATACGTAAATTTGGATCATTAATCCGAATATCATTTTCATCCGGATTCCCATGACAGCGAATGAACACATGCGTCGTGGGCAGTTAACGTGATAATTGCAGTGATACTGATTATATTTTGCTTTGTGAGAATTCATCGTTTTAGTTGTGATAAATGAATTACAAGCTCCAATCGGGAGCAGTTTAAATAAATAAAGCTGCAGAAAATGTATTGCCAAAATTTAAAAGTATGTAAAAATAGACAATTTTTTTCAAATTATAGACAAAAGTAACATCAGTCTTTCAACCTCTTTTAAAACGTAAGTCGGTGTAATTAGAATTATTTATGTCAGTATATTTGTTTCTTTTTCTTGTTAAGTTTATTTAGAAATAGTTTATATGGAAATATATTATGGTTGATACATAATCTATTTCATTTTTTCTGTGATACCTATCCGATTTGTTGGAGCTATTCTGATTGTTAAAACAAAATTTGGCATTATTTATGAAATCTCCTAAATTTTTTTATTTATATGTGCACTTATTATAGGCGAGGAGGAGGCCTGGTTTGACGATTTGGTACTGTGATCCACATGGTCTT